>CAUYLG010039302.1:0-44755 GCA_963573385.1 Cacajao melanocephalus | reverse complement strand
GAGGTTAGGAGTTTGAGACCAAACTGAATGTCATGATAAAACCTTGCCTACAAAATAAAATTAAATTAAATTAAAAAAAAAAGTGGTGATGCCATTGACAGAAAAATGGGAGTCAAGAAGAGAAGTAGATATGGAGGGAAGATGATGGAGTCAATGTTGAATTTATAGAAATGTCTAGAAAAATAATACTTGATATTGGAATACCCTAGAGAGTAGAATTTCCTTCTTTTACTTCCTTTCATGAGATGCAGACCTCATTTTTTGTTAGATGATTATATTATCTACAAATATTAACAATTTTGTGTCTTCCTTTCTAGCGCTATTAATTCTATTTTTTTATTGTATGGCATTGGCTTGGAGCGCTAGTAAAATGTTGAATAGCAGAGTAGCAGTAGAAATAGACATTCCTGTCTTGTTCTTGATTTTAAGGGTGAAAACATCTAATATTTCAAAATTTGTTAACAAACACTCGTGTAATGTTTCTGTGTGTGAAACATTATTATGAACACTTAACAAATATTTGGCTATTTAATCCTCCTACAATGTTATGAGATAGATACTATTATTATTATTATTATTCCCCTTTCACAGATAAGAAAACAGAGGCACAGAGAAACTGAGTAACTTGCCCAGGGTCACACAGCCAACAAATGTTCAAAGCTCCACTGCCTAGCTATGGAGATTGTGTTCTTAACTACTCTGCTATACTCGCTGCCTCTTTAAGTATGAAGTTTTCTGTACCTTTCTGGAAGGTACTCTTTATCAAGTTAAACTTTCCTTGTATTCCTAATTTTCTCAGAGCTTTCTAAGAGCAAATGAGTTTTATCAAATATTTTTGCTGCATCTATTGAAATGATCATTCTATCTTTTCCTTTACTCTGCAAATATAATGAATTATATTGGTATATTTTCTAATGGCGAACCAGCCTTGGATTTCTAAGATAAACCCTACTTGGTTATGGTATGTATAGTCTTCTTTTACCAAAGTGTGAGATTTGATTTGGTAATAATTTATTTAGGGCTTTTCTATAGAGTTAGTTTTTGGTATTGGTGTTATGATAGCTTTGGAAAATAAGCTGGAAGTTTCTTGTCTTTTCTAATGCTCTAAAATAGTTTGTTTGGTAAGGGGATTATCTGTTCCTTAAAGCTGTTGTACACTTTACCTGTAAAGCCTACTTGTGTGTGTTAAGGGGGCTGAGGTGTACGCATCTTTGATTCTATTTCCGTTTCTTCTCTAGTTTTGTTGATATAGTCAGATTTTTGTCTTACTCTCAAGCCAATTTTGGTAAAGTCTCCCAGAAAATTGTCCATTTTATCTACGTTCCAAATTTACTGGTATAAATATTAATACAAAATACTAATTATTTGTAATTTTATACCTATACCAGGATTTACGCAATTACTGAGAATAATATTCCCTTATACTTTTTAATATGTTTTTTATTTTTATTTTTTGTTTAGTCACATCCTTCATATCTGATTTTTAATATATTCTAAATGCAGTTCTGCCCTCCTGCTCTCTCTTTTCCTTTTTCTTCTTCTTCTCCCTCTGGCTCCCCCTGTCCTTCTCCCTCTCCCTTTCTCTGCCTCTTTTTGCTCTTGAGGGGTTGTTGGTTTGTTTTTTGCTAACCTTTGCCTATTTTCACGGTCTTTCCAAAGAGCTGGCTTTTGCTTGTGTTGATCAACATTTCTTTTTTGATGATTGTGTATTTTGTAAATTTTTGCTTTAATCTCTCTTAGCAAACCTTACTCCTGCAAAGCTCATCTGTCTGGAATATCCTTTCCCCCTCCCCTTTCACTTGGCTGACTCCTACTCATTCTTCAGTTTATGCATCATGTCTTTCAGGAAGCCTTCCATGACAACTTCCAGCCCTCATCATTCCACGTTGTAATTAGCTGTCTGCTTTACCTCTCTTCCCTATTAGACTGCAAATTCCTTGAGGGCAGGGACCATGTCTGGTTCATAATCATACCTCCAGTCACCTAATATGGTATTCATACTTGCCATACCCAATAGGAGTTCAAATGGAAATTTGATTGGAGGTAGCAACCCACCCATAAGCTGGTAGGTAGATCTCACAAAGGAGCTCCTAGTACAGTCCATTGCCTGAAGTTTGGGGTCTTTTTTTAAAAAGGAAAAGAATACCCTTGGTAGCTTTAGTTTCTTGATTTTTAACATAATCGAATCCCTTCAAATGTGTCATTCCATGGTCCACCCTTTGGGGAAGTGCTCTGTGCATTCCATCTCTGCACTCCAGCGTGGATCTAAAGAGTTCAACCCCAAAGGGGACAAGGCCAAGAGTTGGCCCCAAAGGAGCTGAGCCTGACTATAGTTAGAGTCTGCAGGCTGCCCCAGGGCTTTATTATTTCAAAGCAGTTTCCTGCGTGAGAGCCTTTTCCTTCTCTGTAGTGAAGGTTGGGGTACCTCACCCCCACTTCCACTCCTCTTGTTTCCAATCTCATCTGAAACACCTTTCCCTCTATATATTCATCTTTCCTCTCAATTCCCTCCCCTTTTTTTCCATTGATCTTGTAGTTTTTATTGCTTCTGTCCAGGAGGTGTTTCGAGAATGTGACCTGAGGTAGTAGTTTATGAAATTGGCAACCCCTATGCTTTGCTGCCCTCACTTTTCTTCTAGAAACTTCTGTGGTTGGCACTCAAGTCCAAAGAAAGCAGAACACAGAAAGAACTGAAAGAGAGGCATGCCCAAATCATGGAACACCATCAGCATCAGGGCCTGGCTCCTGCCCACGTCTTAGCTCCCACCTCCACCCTAAGCTACAGGCTGATCGAAGGCGGTTTCTAAAGACAAACATCAAGCTGGTGACTGAGGGTTTTCCTGCTCACTGTGAATTTACTTCCTGGGAAAGATGGTCTCACTTCCTCACATCATCTGGGTTCCTCTTTGAGGAAGGCATCATGAAAAAATATAAACACTTCTGAAAGAAAACTCATTCTGAAATTGTAGGGAGCTCAGAGGATACAGGACCCAAAGGACACTCACTCTGTGCTACCTGCCTAACACAGAACTAAGGAAAGAGAGATGGCTACAGGGAATCATGCAGGCCCCAGGGGTGCTAGGAAGAGGTGATGCTGCCAGCCAGCCTATATTAGAATTTTCTTCCTTCCTTTCTTGCTTCCTTTTCTTCTTCTTCTTTTTTTTTTTTTTTTTTTTTTTTTGTAGAGATGGGATCTCACTATGTTGCCCAGGCTGGACTACAGTGATGTGATCATAGCTCATTGGAGCCTCAAACTCCTGAGCTCAGTGATCTTCCCCTTTCAAGCTCCTGAGTATCTGAGATGACAGGCATATGCCACTATGGCCAGCTAATTTTTTTTTTTTTGTAGAGATAGGCTGGACAAACTCTTGCCCTTAATCAATCCTCTCTCCTCAGTTTCCAGAGTAGCTAGAACTACAGGCACATGCCACCATGCCCAGCTAATTTGTTTTTATTTGTGGAGACAGGGTCTTCCTATGTTGTCCAGGCTGGTCTCAAACTCCTGGGCTCAAGTGATTCTCCCACCTCAGCCTCCCAAAGCTTTGGAATTACAAGTGCGAGCCACTGCACCTGGCCCCTTAGCTCAGACCTTTGTAAGGTTGCTTTGCTGACAGCAAATGTGCTCCAGGTACTGCGCTGGGATCTAGGGATATAGCAAAGAATAGGACACAGTTACTGCCTTGAGGAGCTTATAATCTGGTGTCTGTGTGGGACACAGTGTCCACATTTGGAACTCTCCTGGCCACTGTGCTATCTGGCACCTTGACTTCATTATGTACCATCTCTTCAGCATTTTCAGTGGCTCCAGAGACAGAAACTGCATCTCATTTGTCTCTGTACCACCCAACATCTAGCACACTACTTAAAATAGGGTAGGCACTGAATAAACATTTGTTAGATGAATAAAGGAAGGAAAGAAAGGCGAAGGGAAGGATGGTAGGAAAGAGGGCTAGATGAGGTATCCCAGAAATGTTTCATATTGACTGGAGATGATGTGTGGAGTAACTTTCATAGGATCCAATCTCAGAGACATGCTTGAGTCCCTGATGATCATTGACTGGACCCTCCAGAAACAACCCTCCCATTCAAGATGTCTCTGAAGCAACTAGAATCCTGAAGCAGTTCCCAAAGTCATGGGACAAAAACTCAGGCATAACTAGGTCAGCTTCACAGATGCTAGTGACTTTGAATTGGTCACTTTTATTGTAATGTTTACTCATCCTCGAAGGTATTAAAATAATAGGATAGGAAAATAGTTTGATGGTTCTTCAAAAAGTTAAATGTGGAATTACCATATGACCCCACAATTCTACTCCTAGGTATGTACTCCCCAAAAATTGAAAACAGGAACTCAAACACATGTGTTCACAGCAGCACTACTCATAATAGCCAAAAGGTGGAAACAACCCAAATATCCATCACATGATGAATGGATAAACAATAATATGGTGTATCTATACAGTGGAATATTATTCAGCTATAAAAAGGAATGAAGTACTGATATAGGTTACCATGTGGCTGAACCTTGAAAACGTGCTAAAGGACAGAAGTCAGACATAGAGACCACAGATTGTATGATTTCATTTACATGAAATATTCAGAATAGGTAAATTTGTAGAGCTGGGGCACTCATGATTTCCAGGGTCTGGGAGAAATGAGAAGAATCTGCTTAATGGGTAAGGGGTTTTACTTTGGAGTGATGGAACTGTTTTGGAACTAGATAGAGGTGATGGTTATACAACATGTAACTATGCTAAATGCCACTGAATTATTCAGTTTAAAATGGTTCCTTTTATGTGAATATCACCTCGGTCAATTATTTTACCTTGGAATAAGTCAGAGTAGAACAGTCTCAATTCTGTGGGCACACTGGGTAGTTGTGCGAAGTGGTAGATGAAGTGCGTGTAGAGTTTCCTTCCCTACCCACCACCCCACCACACCCCAATGCTTGTTCCTTTCTTCAGCTAAGTCAAGGGTTTATTCCTATCTCCATTCCTGTTCATATCAAGAATCATCTAGAATTATTCTTAAGAATATTCTACTTCTCTAAGGACTGTTCATCAGAAAAAAAGCAGTTGTAATTTGTTGGGAGTCCTAAGAAACCCCAAATATCAAAAATTTTAGGAATATGGAAAGCCAGCATGTAGCCATATGTCAGCTTAAGAAGACCATCTTTTGAGGAGAGTCATCAGAAAATGATGTAGCCAACGTGATGGGTGCATACAAAGTGCTGGGTACCTGGGGGATGCTAGGAAATGCTTGTTGATTGACGGATTCCTTGGTTGAGTAAACAAAGACATTTACATTATCCTAAGTGAACTAACACAGGCACAGGAAACCAAATACTGCATGTTCTCACTGATAAGTAGGAGCTAAACTTTGGGTACACATGGGCACGAAGAAGGGAACGACACACTGGGGCCTGAAAGTGGAGTGCGGGAGGAGGGTGAGGATCAAAAAACTATTGGATACTCTGTTGATTACCTGGGTGGTAAAATAATCTGTACACCAAACTCCCGTGACACAACGTTTACATATATAACAAACCTACACATGTACTCCTGAACCTAAAGTAAAAGTTTTTTTTTAAAAAAAAGAAGGAGCCAGCCATGGCAATAGCCAGGAAGGCACACCCAGTCGAGGGAATGGCAAGAGTAAGAGCTTAGAGGCAGGACCAAAAAAATATACCACATGGAATTATGCTGCAGATGTTGACACAGCAGACAGCTTCAGTAGAAATAGAGGATGGGAATCTTTCTTTACATAAGTCTTCTAATGAGATATTTTGCAAAAGTAGTGACGACATGAAAAATACAAATACCAAGGCAACACAATCTGAAAAAAATAGAATTAGTGATGAAATATAATTAACTGATTTTCTCTTTGAATCATCATATGACATCGATAGAATACTTGCGTCATGGAACTATTTATCAGATTCTTCTGCTAATAGTCAACACTGGAACAACTCTCAGCTCACTTTTTGCACATTTACAAAAGTTTGTCTTAGAAAACTTATTATGGAAAGCAACTATTTAGTCTGAATGGCAAGTCTTGTTTGATAAAATCGTATCTCAACACAGCTGCATGTGAAAAATGGTAATTTTTGAGCAGTGAATTTTGAAGTAGAAGCTGATGCTTTGTGTCTTCTGCTATTTGTGTGGTCAGTGACACTGTTACTGCTCCCAAAGTAAATGATATGTGCTAATGAATATGTTGTGCAAGTTAAATGCTCATTATCCTCTTTCTGAAAAATGCTCATTATCCTCTTTCTGAAAAATAAAAATGCATTCCTTTAAAAACAACCAAAAAAGGACATTTAAACAAAGGATTCCACTCCAGTAAAATCTCGTTTATGGGCTTCAGACCACATTTTGTGTAAGAGCTTTCAGTCATCCATTTTTTCTTTCATTCCACAAAAATTTATTGAGCACCTGCTGTGTTCCAGGACATACAGTAATAGGGATGCACCATCCTAGGCACGGATAAAGGAAATTCACATACAATCCCCCAAACTCTTTTTTTTCTTTTGAGACAGAGTCTCACTCTGTTGCCCAGGCTGGACTGCAGTGGTGTGATCTCAGCTCACTGCAACCTCTGCCTCCCAGGTTCAAGCGATTCTCCTGCCTCAGCCTCCTGAGTAGATGGGATTACAGGCATATGCCACCACGTCCATCTACTTTTTGTATTTTTAGTAGAGACAGGGTTTCACCGTGTTGGCCAGGCTGGTCTCAAACTCATGACCTCAAGTGATCCACCCACCTCGGCCTCCCAAAGTGCTGGGATTATAGTCATGAGCCACCATGCCAGGCCTACAATCCCCCAAATTCTTTGTAGACATAATTTCAACCCTTTACTGTCTCTAAACTTTGAGCTTGAGTAAGCTGATGGGCAAGAACAGGACAAGTTATGGTGATGATGGTGGTGTGTCCACAAACTAGAATATGTGATCCAATAAATATGGTTAAGGGACAACAGAGAAGAATACTTGAAAATAGGGCTATTGAAGGAAATGGCCCTTTGACAAGGAAGGTAAAACAGTTGGGAAGGCCTGGTCAGTGTCTTCTTCCTTCTGTCCTGTCCCCTTCCCCATGCCTGGACCACTTGGAGACCATGGATTAAAGCAGTATTCTCTTACACTGCTATGGCTACACACACCCCTGGGTGCAGCAGCTGCTTTCCCCTATCTCCAGCATAGCTCATGAGGGACTCCATGTGAATGCTGGGTTGCCTGAAATTGAGGGAAAGCAATCTGGTCAGAACTAAGTAGGGCCTGCTTCTTGTTGACTATGCTACAGTTAATCCATTGCCATCTGTCTTTATTTTGCTGACTCACTGCTTTCATTTGGGTTGGCAGTTCTTTTGCTGTTGGCTGCAGTCTTTAACTGTTTACAGAGGACTGAGATGGATGGAGAATTAGGGGCTTTGCATTCATTCCCTGAATGAAATCCTACCCAGGTACTGTGGGCCTCTTGTCGAGGGGCTGAGGCCAAGGCCCCTGGATTTTGATGGATGGCGGAGATTAAGTGTAGGGTAACACATCATTTAGTCTGATTGCAAGGCCAGATTTCTCCCAAGCGCTGCCAAATGAGCTGGGAGGTCATGCGAATTGTCTGCCCGAGCACAAGAGAGCGCGATATCTTTTAATTAGAACAAGGATGAAGGATATTTGGGACCTTGGTCTGTCAGAGAATTTGGAACACTCAAATGCTATACTTCATTCAAGTTTCTCTTTAAGTTTCACCTTATCCATGAAAGCTTTTCTGCATAAACTTTCATCCCCACACTGCACCCCATCCCTCCTCCAAAATTCACTTCCCTGCACTTTGAATCTCATCAGCATTTGGTTTCAACTGTGTACAATCATGCTCCCACAGCCATTTTGAAGCTGTCCTTCAGCAGATTTGAGACCTATACTTTATCCTGTGAGATAGAAGCTCATCAAGAGATGAAACTCAGGCCAGGCGCGGTGGCTCACGCCTGTAATCCCAGCACTTTGGGAGGCTGAGGCGGGCAAATCACCTGAGGTCGGGAGTTTGAGACCAGCTTGACCAATATGGAGAAACCCTGTCTCTACTAAAAATACAGAATTAGCTGGGCATGGTGGCACATGCCTGTAATCCCAGCTACTCGGGAGGCTGAGGCAGGAGAATCACTTGAACCTGGGAGGCAGAGGTTGCAGTGAGCCGAGATCGTGCCATTGCACTCCAGCCTGGGCGACAAGAACAAAACTCCGTCTAAAAAAAAAAAAGATGGGAAACTGTAACTTTTCCAGCTCATTTTGTTATATGGCAATTGGATCCTGGAGGAAGCCATCATCACTGGCCTCTGAGACCTATAGGAATTCAGTAGAAACACTTTCAGGATGCTTTGTCAAGTGACTTGTGTTAAGATGCTAAGGGTTTGTCGTGGGCTTATGTAAGTTTTAACCCTTTCAAGGCTACTTTCTGTCAGCATTATATCATTTCTGGGATAGAGGGAGTTGAGGGTTTTTGGGTATATCTGCCTACTCAGCCTTGGTGTCAACCAGTCCTTCCTGGAATTTGGGGTAGGAACAATAGAAGTTTGAAAGAAACCTTGTGCTTTAGGTAGGGGGAACTCGTTTGTTCAGGATAGTCCTATTTTACACCTGCTGTCTCAGTGTCATTATTGAAGCATTGCCCTTCACCCACAAAAGTGTCCCAGTTTGTACAATAAACTTAGCTTTAGGCAGCAAATACGTAATGTACAGAATCACACTCAGAGCTAGAAAGACTACAGAGTTTTGCATCTTGATGAGCTTCTATCTCGCTGGGATCAAGAAGGGCCTTTCAAGGCTGCTGAAGGACAGCTTCAAAATGGCTGTGGAAGCCAGGATTGTAAACAGTCAAAACCAAATCCTGATGAGATTCAAAGTGTAGGGAAGTGCATTTTGGAAGAGGGGTGAGGTACAGTGAGAGGATGGAAGTTTATACAGAAAAGCTTCCATGGATACAGTGAAGTTTAAAGAAAAACGTGGCTGGGTGAGGTGGCTCATGCCTGTAATCCCAACACTTTGGGAGGCCGAGGCAAGGCAGTTGCTTGGGTCCAGGAGTTCAAGACCAGCCTGCGCAACATAGCGAGACCCTGTCTCTACAATTTTTTAAAAAATTAGCTAGCCAGGTGTGGTGGCTCATGCCTGTGGTCTCAGCTACTGGGGAGACTGAGGTGGGAGGTTTGCTTGAACCCAGGAGACTGAGACTGCAGTGAGCCATGATCACACCACTGCACTCCAGCCTGGGCAACAGAGTGAGTCCCTGTCTCCGGAGAGAGAGAGAGAGAGAGAGAGAGAGAGAGAGAGAGAGAGAGAGATGAATGAAATATAGCATTTGGGTGTTCCAAGTTGTCTGACAGACCAAGGTTCTGAATATCCTTCATCCTTTTTCTAATTAAAAGACATCACACTCCCTTTTGCTTGGGCAGACAATTCACATGAGCTCCCAGCTTGTTTGGCAGCAATGTCTTTTATAATTATATATTTTATAAGCAAGTATAAAAAGTACGTGCTTATAAAAGTTGTTCCCTTGACAAGTTAAGATTGCATGGTCAAACTATCCTAGGGAAATGGCTTCTCCAAGCCACCAACCCTAGAAAGTATCCTGTACCAATGGGACAGAATCGAAAAGTAGCCTCCAGGAATTGGAGCTCTCAGACACTGCTGGCAGGACTGGAAAATGGTGCAGGCATTTTGCAAAACAGTTTGGAAGTTCTCAAACAATTCAACATATAGTTACCATATGACTCAGCAGTTCCACTCCTACATATATACCCAAGAGAACTGAAAATATATGTCTACACAATAGCTGGTACATGAATGTTCGTGGCGGTATTATTCATAATAGCCAAGAAGCGGAAACAACCCAAATGTCTATCAACTGATGAATGCATAAATAAAATGTAGCATATACATATAAGGGATTAGATTATTATTTAACCATGAAAAAGAGTGGAGAACTAATATATGCCACAACATGGATGAACCTTGTAAACATAATGCTAAGTGAAAGAAGCCATCACAAAAGACTGTATCATATTATTCCATTTCTTTTTTTTTTTTTTTTTTTGAGACAGAGTCTTGCTGTGTCGCCAGGTGCCAGGCTGGAGTGCAGTGGTGCGATCTCGGCTCACTGCAACCTCCGCCTCCCAGGTTCAAGCAATTCTCCTGCCTCAGCCTCCCGAGTAGCTGGGACCACAGGCACGTGCCACCATGCCCAGCTAATTTTTGTATTTTTTTTAGTAGAGACAGGGTTTCACCATGGTCTCGATCTCTTGGCCTCGTGATCCACCCGCCTCGGCCTCCCAAAGTGCTGGGATTACAGGCGTGAGCCACCGCGCCCAGCCCATATTATTCCATTTCAGAACAGGCAAATCCATACAAGTAGAAATTACATCACTGGTTGCCCAGGACTGAGCAGGGTGGGGATTTGGGGATAGGAGAGTGACAGCTGAAGGGTACAGAGTTTCTTTTGGGGGTGATGAAAAGGTTCTAAAATTGATTGTGGTGATGGTTGCAGAATTCCACGAACATACTAAATACCACTGAATTGTGCCATTTAAATGGGTAAATTGTATGGAACGTAACTTAGATCTCAATGAAGCCAGTAAACATGTGGCCTCTAGTTTAGCCTGCACTCCTTTAGCAAGGACATGGGCACTCTCTTCCAGACAGCTCTTCTCAGGTTTCAAAATGGGCAAGTATGAACTTAGGCAAATGTCTCATAAGGGCAGACCAGTGGGAAAAAGCCTTGTTAATACCCATAAGCCTTTGGGTTTTTAAAAAATGTACCTTTATAGAAACATCCAACCCAAAGCCACAGACTTCAATAATATTTGACAGACAAGGACCTTAGAGCTTGGCTACTCCTATCCCTCTGTGCAGAGGCTCAGAAAGAGGAAGTGACTTGCTCAAGTCACACAGCTAGTCAGTGGCAGAACATATACCAGAACCTGATTCTCCTAACTCCCACTGCAGTGCTCTTTCTCCTGCCCTGGCTTTCTACTACTTTCCTTTTCCCAGCCTTGCCCAAATCAGCCCCGTTGGCCCTTCCTGCTGAAATCTAGGAGTCAAGTCTGAGAATCCAAGCACAAAATCAGGGTGAATTTACAATTTGGGAAATATGGTACAACTTTCCTAAGCAGTAGATCAGAAGATCTGTATTATAGGTCTCCCAACATCAGGATGTGGACGGAGTACAGGATTTGACCCCTGGTACAACTAAATTTGTGGAATAATCACATGCTTCTTTTTATACTGTATTTGGCAGTATTAGAAGAGAAAAATAATATTCATCTTAGGAAAACCTTGGTAACTGCAAATTTGCTGGCAACCTTATTTCCTCTTGCTTTCTTGGAAGAAACTAAACGAAAAAGCAGCTGTACAAATTAGCCCTGCCCAACAGGCTCAGGACCAAAACAAAACAAAACCAAAAATAATAAAGCCAAAACCAAATTAAGCTTAATATTTAAATCAGAATGGAAAATAGGTCCAACTATACGCCCACTGAAGCCCTTGAAACTACTAATCTCCACTTGAGTATTCACAACCTGACCTTTGCAGGAGGTCAGGACAAAGCTGGGGACAGTCTGACCGAAATGTATCAGCAATTTTCCAAACCCCATAATCTGCATTCACAGATTTTCCTGATAGCCCTAAGAGCGGCGAACCCATTGATCATGCTTGTGGGAGTCCTATTAGTACCACAGTGAAAAGAAAGTATGCTTAGGAGGCCATCAATCAATGGGCCCTGTGTGCCAAGTACAATGCTTGTGCCGGGGGAGACAGGAAAGGGGAAAGAAATGATGCCTGTCCAACAGGAGCCATATACCCCCAAAATAGGTTACGGTGAACCAGGTATGGTGTAGGGCAAGGGCATGGGGCAAGAGCAAAGCTGAAGGGGTAGGAGAGTTGATATATGTTGTATAACAGTGAGAAGACTAGTCTTTGTGGAATAGATATTTCTTTTAAGGGAGTTAATGGGATGTTTGATTGAAAAAGAAGGTTGGAGACAGATTACAGAGGGAAAATGGAGCGTTTTGAAGAGGTGAGTGGCCAGATGAAAACCACATCAGGGGAGCCTTCTCTTCAATCTCCCCTCAACCCTGCTTTTGGTGTTCTCTGGGCTCCCACAACCCCCTGGGCCTTATCCTAGCACTTTACACATTTTCCTATAATTCACTGCTTCCTTGTTCCTCTTCCCTCAAACTGATTTCCTTGTGGGAACATCTTACATCTGGTTGACATATATATCCCTAATGCCTAACAAAGGGTTTAACACATGGTCAGCACTCGGGAAATGTGTGTTGATGGGATGGGACAGGACGGGATGGGACTTGGTAGAAGGTTAGATCTGTGGAGGAGCCATCTGGAAAAGAAGGTAGGAAGAGGAAATCAGTTAGAAGGATGTCGCCCGGCGAGATAGGAGGAAATATAGCCCTGACCAAAAGCAGTAGTGATGGTGACAGAGAAGGGAGGATGTCTGATGTATTTTGAAAGAATAGACAGGACTTGGGAACCTTAGTTAACACTGACCCGAGGAAACAGTGCAAAAGGACTGTGGAACCAAAGTAGGTTCCCCATGAGGCAATGTGGTAGGTCCTACAGACCCCAGTAGGATTAACCAGCCTCCACTTGCACTTTGTGGACAATTGGTTATGAGCCCAGCTGTACTTTTCATGTCTAGAGGTGAAAGGGACTAGACCATTGCAGAGGGGACTTTGCCCAGCTGTCTCTGTACCGGCTGTGCTAAGTCACCAGAGAGCTCATGTTGACCAATAAGACAAGGCTCAAGAGTGATGAACCACCGTTTGGCTGTCTTAATCCTAAGGTCTCAACTCAGCTCCCACCACCTGGAGGTGTCACACAAGGAAGTCCAAAATAAAGAAGAGTGTCAGCCCAAGAAACAAGAGTCTCCTTTTCCTAGCCATGCCTGTTTCATTCCACCTTCAGTCTTTCTGCAGCTCAGGAAGGGAGGGGTGAGAGAAAACCACAGAACTTTTCAAAATCCCATTTTCCAAAAGCTAAATCAGATTCATTCTGTGTCTCCTGCGCAGACTGCATTCGTCTGGGTAATGTAAACACTGTGAGGCCACAGCTGTCTGCCAGCTGCAACGTTAAAGCCCGTTTTGGGGGGCATGAAAAAACCTGTCTGTAACTATCACAGATGAGAAGTGTTAGTTAATGAATGGTCCCTGCTGAGTCCAGAGCCCAGCTGAGTTATTTCAGTCTTGAGCCTTAGCAGAGATTTTTATTGGGTAACAAATTTCAAATGCTCCAGTCACCCCTAGACCCCAGATTGAAGCCTGTTGCTCAATCCAACCCTCACTCCCCGGCCAAAACTAATTCACTCCAGGGACATTCCTGGTTGCAGCTCGAGAATCTTGGTGTTTGGAGTGTTGGGTGATTGCTCAAGGAGGATTCGGTAAGGGCTTAATAATAACAGCAGCCTCCTCACGCTCCCTGCAGAAGTGTGCAGAGTGACCCTTTTCAAGAGTAGGGCCATCCATGGCTTCCACCAGGGCTGGTCAGCTTGGAGCAGCCTAAGGAATGGTGGCTTTGAGTTGGACACCACTGTTTCTGCTGGGCCTCAGCCTAAAGCTCTGGGTTTTGCTGGCACTTTTCCACTCACTATTCTTTCTGTTCATTCATGGGCTCAGGTCAGGGGCAAGGCCAAGAGGGCCAGCATACCATCAGCTGCATTGAGACAGGGGCTAGGGCCCAGGCCTTTACAGGCACAATTCAGTGGCATTTAGTACATTCACAATGTTGTACCGTCATGACTTCTGTTTAGTTCTGGAACATTTTTATCACTGCCAAAAACGATTCCCATACCCGTTAAGCACTCATTCCCCATCCCCTCCCCTCACCAGCTCCCGGAAACCACTAATCTGCTATCTGTCTCTGTGGATTTGCCTATTCTGGACATTTCATACAGCTGGAATCATACAGTATGTGGTCTTTGTTGTCAAGCCGGCCTTCTTTGAGTACCCACTGCAATAGACATGAGGATTCCTCCTCAGGTGCAGCAGTTACTGCTTTTTAGGATACTTAGCTTACTCAAGGCACATGCTGGGTGATTGATTGATTTGCACCATTCTGATTAATCTTCACAACTCTCTAAAGTAGATAATAATAAGGTTCCCATTTCCAAGACAAGTAGTTCAATACCGAGAGAAATTGAGTAGCCTGGCTAAAGTCACACTAGTAGTTAAGACTCCAACTCAGGTCCTTCCACTATTTATCATGGATTCAGCCCTACTTAGAGCCAGTCTGCTTACTGAGAGGCAACATACTCTCTTCATGGTATGTGCTGCCTGTCCCATCTTGCCCACCCTTAAATCCCCACCGTGACAGACCCCATAGGCAAGGGAATAATCTCATGAGGCCCTTGTGAAAATACCCATGTGTTGCCAGGGCTAGTAGCCTGGCACGAGTATCCCTAGTATTCATATGCCCTCGGGCACACCCAGAGTTTTCTTTAGTTCTCAGAGAGCTGAATGTAACCCTCCCCCTTCTCTCCCACTCATGAAAGCATATGGGAATGTTTGTGAGAGTTATTTATAGAGAAATCCTTGAATCTGCTCTAATTTATTTTTAAGTAAATCATACACAAGCCTTGGTATTTGATTATTCGAAATAAATAATAGCTAATTGTCAGATACCAATGTGTCCTGACATCAAAGGTGAGAACCTTTGGTTCAAACATATCTAGAGGCTCCAGAGAGATACAACTCAGCTCAGTTAGCTCCAGTTTGCAGGTGAATTTCCAGATCAGTGAAGTTGACTGAAGATCGGATTGTGTCAAACAGAGGTCTGGAGTGGCCTTCATGAGGCAACCTCAAAGGCTGTGCACCTCATGTCTGGACTTTTGAGTAGTGACTCTGGCTGCATCTGATGGAGACTGTCATGTCCCAACCGCATGTGCAAGAAATCGCAAGAGCTTGACCCAAGTTCTGCAACAAAACTCGGGAAAAAGGAAAAGGAAAACGGGAGTTGTTCCACTGTTTTAAAGACTTCAGGATATATGTTTTAAAAATTCACAAATGGGAGCGGCACTTGGGAAAGTTCAATGGAACTGAAAGGGACAAATATTGATACTCAACAGTCAGCTTCTATAATAATAATAATAATAATAATTATAATGGGTCCGGCTGAATTCAAATAAACGGAACAGCTGTTCCTCATGTGTTCTGAGTTGAAAATCATTCCTTCATGTGGGATTAGTTAAAAATCAAGCTTGGGACTTAGTGTATGTTTAATATAAAAACTCTGAATAAAAAGACTTTGGAGGCAAAATCCAAGTGAGGGCATGCTACAATCATCAGTGCAACCAGTCAGCATTTGCCTGTAAGAGACAAGATGTACATGTGTGAGGATGAGAATTACTGAGGATAGAGGTGGTGATAGAAAGTTCTTTGCTGTCACATCTGACCGGAGCTCAGCATGCAGGGTTTTTCTCAATATAAGTGGAACTTGGAACTTGAAGCTGTGGTGAGCCCTGGAAAAATGGAAAAATCAATTCTTCTGATATTTAGTGGACATTAGAGGAATTTGCAAAAGATGGGCTCTTGGAAGTAAATGAAACTGTCCCACAGGATAGCTAATTTCAGCTTGAACCAGCCCAGCCCCAGTACTGGGGTGGATATAATGGGAGGACTTTAGCCATAGTTTCTGCCATCAGGACCTAACAACATCAGAGCTGGAAGACATACTGGGAACTATGATCCAACATTCTCGCTTCACTGATGAGGAAACAGGCACAGGAGTCTCTTAGACACGGCCAGGGTCACACAGGAAATTCATCCCCTGGTAGAATTCAGGAAACCCACTAAATGAAAAAGGCAGAATCAAAATGGAATATAGAAAACATTGTTGCCCTTTCACAATACAGGCATAATATTAGGATTCTACAAGAAACACCAAACTGGCATGCTCTTTCATTCCACAGTACCAGCTAACGGCCCTGTTCGTTTTAAAGAATTAGTGGGGTAAAACAGTCATCTAGTCCAAAAAAAAAGAGAGACACCAAAGAGGCAGCCGCAAAGAAGGTATTGACGAAACTAGGAAAGGGTCAAGGGCAATTGGGAGGCTGCCTTACAAGGCCAGGCAGGAAAGATGAAACCAAAATAGTTGGGGAAGGTGAAGGCATAGAAGGGATGTCACACAATCAAAGTATATAGAGAAACTCCTGAAGGTCATGGATCCAGAGGAGTTAAACACATTCACCAGATTCTGGAGTACAAGACAAATGGACAGCCTCTGCAGTGCTTATCAGGAAAAGTAGACCGAAAAAAGCAACTTTACTGTACACAATGATACGAGATGCCCAGCAAATGTGAAGGAAGTGTGCAAACCTTCTTATTCTGAAGGTGTTATGAAGTTAAAAAACATTTTAATGCTTCCAGTAAACCAATTCTTGGTTTAATAATAACGATATTAATAATAGCTACCATTGATTGAGCACTTCCTGTGTACCAGGCACCATGCTGAGCTCTTTACATCGTTTGCTTATTTCCTCCTTTTACCTTTATTTCATCCTATGGTTGTGATGTAGGCACTACCTCCATTTTTCAGATGAGGAAACTGAGGCTCAGAGAGGTTAACTCATCTTCCCCAAGTCAGACAGCTAGTCGGTGGTGGAACCTCTGCTCAAATCCAGGTCTCCCTGAATTCCAGAGCACAGAAACACTCCCCCATCTTGCATCTGTAATTGAGATGGCTTGGTTGCTTGAGACTCTCCCTCTGACAGAAGAGAGATCTGACAAAAGTGGTATTTCAGAGTGTTCATTCTGGCTGGTAGAAAAGTGAACTGGACCAAGGAAACAGTTAGGAGGCAGAACCAATGAAAAGGAATGAAAACAAAGAATTCTGTGAAATAGCACTGGAAGGAGAAACTGACAAGACTCCAAAGATGAATAGGATCTTACCGTGTTGGGATCTGCTTTTGTCATTTAGGAAATCACGGAGATCTTCCTATGACAAGACATATAAATCTGTCTTGTACCTTCTGTGACTGCTTAGGCATTCATTCCCTGTGAGCACTACTACTACCAACACTATTCTAGTAAGCACGCTGGATGCACGTATATCTTTGTATACTGGAATGTATATAGGATCAATTCCCATCAGTGGAATTTCTGGGCTGAAAGCAACATATTTTAAATTTCGATAGACTTTTTGGGGAAGATTTTCATAGTTGAGTGATTATTATTTTAAATGACAGATGTGGGAGGGAACCTTCCTTGGTAAATATACTATAGCAGAAATAAATGAGTTGGTCGTCATTCAAAAGTGTAATCAAAAAGCACAAGGCCTTCCATACCATTCATACCAAGCAACATCCATGTTTTCAAAGCTAATTACAGGGAGAAAGGGGAGAGAAGGCACGGGAACCCTTTTGGGAACCATTTGCACATGGAGAACTTGGGACTCATCTCTCTTCAATACTTAATTTTGAGGGAAGGGGAACTATGCTGCAGGGTTGAGCCGCTGGATTGCTGTGGCTGTCATTTTCTTAAGGGACAGGGTCCCACTCTGTCACCCAGGCTGGAGTACAGTGGTGTGACCATATCTCACTGCAGCCTCCAACTCCTGTGCTCAAGCGATCCTCCTGTGTGGCTGTCATTTAATAGACAGCCCATTGAGAGGCTCCTAGGAGGAAGGTTGGCAAACTGAATGGAGGGCAATTTTCAGATATAATAATAAGTTGATTTTATTTGTAGTCGAGAAGGTTGGCTCTTGTTTTTAGCGACGGAATCTAAATAAATTCTTTAAAACAATTCCCAAAGGGAAGGGAAGGTAAGCTTGAGTGTTATTATGAAGTATAATGGTCTGTCCCTCCAAGTGATAAGTCTGATTCACTGCTAGTAGAGCCAGTTCTGCTTGGCACCTCCCCAGTACTAACTGCCTCTGGCCAAAAAGCTACCGAGCCCTGGTGCCAGATCCTGGGTGTCATGAGCCAAGTAAGAAGAGAGTACATAGGGAGAGAAGATAGCTGATGCTAGCTGTCTCTTCCAGATAGATGGGTTACAACAGAATCCAGTGCAAGCTTTTACAGAGACCTATGTGTGGAGACAATAGTACTGCTTTTTAAATTTCCACAAAATGACCTAGGTACAGAATACCACCATTTTATTCACTCACTTGACAAATGTTTACTGAGCGTCTACCATGTGCCAGGTACATTGATAAACATTGGGAGTAAAGTGTTGAACAAAACAGAAGTGTCCCCTGCCCTCAGGGAGCTTACTGTCTCATAGGCAAGGTGAGTGAGGAGCAAGTAAACATACAAACAAATACAGAATTACAGATGGCAAAAGAAAAAATACAGGTGGGGCATGGACTAAAGGTCAGGATGGCCTTGCCATGGTGGCCTGGCATTTAGAGTGAGTTCTGAATAAACAGAAGGGGGCCAGTCACTTACAGAGCCAAGAGAAGATCCTTTCAGGCTTAAGGGAACATGTGTGAAAGCACTTTTGGGATTCAGGCTCTTGAAGTTGCTGGTCAGGCAGGAGGCTCCCTGAAAGTTGCTCCACTTTTTGCTCCCCACTGTGTAAACCAAAGTGCTCTGGGCTTTGTGGTTGCTTGGGGCACAGAGGACCAGGTGGGTTCCAGAGAGCAGCCTGAAAGTTGCCCAATAGCATAGTGATAGCCTGCTAGTTTCAGCCAGTTGGATGAGGTGAGCTTCCAGAATATTCTTAAACCCTACGGCCTCCGAGACCCATTTTGCAGTGATTTCCATTCCTGATCATCACTTTCTTTCTGCAGGGGACGCTTGCCTGCGGATAAGGGGTGCCTTGCCTTGGTTAGGGTTAAAGATTGAGGCAGTGCTGGCCTTGAGGAAAAGTGCAAGCAGCAAGGGAGAGAGAGCAAGCACTGAAGCCAAGGAAGCAGCCCCTGCCAACAACTTCCGTTCCTTCCCTTTCCTTCGGCATGGCTGCCCAAAGAGTCCCCAATGACTGTTTATGGTGATCTGTTTGTTTTGCAATTGACAAAGAAGGAGGGAGCCCTTTCTGACATTTTTGCCCAGAGGCCCCAGATTTCTCAGTCTGAAACTGCCAAATATGCAACCTTGGGTGGATATTTGGCTGAATCACTTTGAAGGGCTTGTCAGTGCCTAAAATGGAAATTGTTAGAAAGCAGAGGAGGGTGGTTGCCAGCAACCATGAAATGGTAATGACCAAATCATTTATTTTTGCAGTGAAATGTCATCCCCTAACACTACAAAGGCAGGTTTTTTCTAGCTTAGAAGTACTGACTACCTATAAAAATCTTCAAAAGTGATTCTGTGTGCCATGCACGTGTACACACATACCCCATCTCTCTCCCACCTAAACCAAGCTTCCTCCATGTTCCTGAAACCCAGCTGCAACCTGGGATGAATTAAGATATTGGCTGATTATGAAAGGTAATCAGGTTTCAGCCATCCTATAAAATGAAGGGGAGTTCATTTGGTTATTTGTAAGATGGTATGTGACCAATTTGCCATGTGGGAAAGTTGGTAGGCTGTAATAGATCACGCCCCAAAACACGATGTGGGTCTTTTTTTTTTTTTTGAGACCAAGTTTCTCTCTTGTTGCCCAAGCTGGAGTGCAATGGCATGATCTCGGCTCACCACAGCTTCCACCTCCTGGGTTCAAGCCATTTTCCTGCCTCAGGCTCCCGAGTAGCTGGGATTACAGGCATGTGCCACCACACCAGACTAATTTTGTATTTTTAGTAGAGACAGGGTTTCTCCATGTTGGTCAGCCTGGTCTCGACTCCCGACCTCAGGAGATCCGCCCACCTTGGCCTCCCAAAGTGCTGGGATTACAGGCGTGAGCCACCACAGCCAGCACAATGTGGGTCTTCTGTTCAAGTGTCTAGCTGTAGTTGCACTTAGGAGACATGATAATAAAGTCACTCTCTCTCTCTTTTTCTCTCTCTCTCTCTATGTGTGTGTGTGTGTGTGTATATACACACACACATACATACGTATATACATATACATATATATGTGTATATATATGTGTATCTCCTTTGTTTGCAGGCAAATCACGCAAGATCTCCCATTGCGTACTTTGTATTTTTAAACTCTGATACTTTATTTTTCTGAGTTTAGGAGGAAGAGACTGGAAAATACATTGTGGGTTGACACTGGGGAATGCAAGAGGATCTTTCTTTGAAAACAGCCATTAAGATACTGTTCCCTTGGGCCAATTCCTGGGCGGCTTTAACCACATACAAAGCCCCAGGTCCTTCTTTTAGCTTTTCCGTATTGACTCCTGTGTTAGAATCAGTGAAAGTTTATACTATCATAAAATTTATTTTAAAGTAATGCTTTACAAACCTTTGGCTGGAAAATATTTCAATAACATCTGCACATTCAATACTGAAAAGTAAGATGGTCCCATTCCGCTCTCACGGTAGTAGGCTTTGAGAGGTGTCTTTTCTTTGTATCGCAGTCATTAGTCCAGTGGTTGATTGGCTTCTTTTTCAACACAAGTGACTTTTCCCAAAGTTGTTTGTGATTGTTGGTGTGGGATCCATTTTGTAAGCAGGTTTGCTGTTAAGGAAGGTTATCGGAACATTACCATTTAGCCATGGACCTTGATCATCTGAATGTGGCAGCTGGGTGGTATCTCAATGCATTTGAAGCCCGTGCTTATGGAATCCCTGTTATGCAAGGGATTGGGGCAGCCTGCAGGAAAAAGTGGCTCCAGTGTGGATGAATTCGTCCTTCAGATTCCTTTGTAGGGTTGGCTTAAAGGATAATTATAAGTTAGGCTAACTGTGTCATTTCTGTCCATTTCCCAACCTTTTAAGAGCTCTCTCAGCCTTTGATCTACATATATCTAATACTACTTTCTCAACCTCAGTTTCCTCATGTGTTACATGAAGGACTTGGACTAGGCAAGCTACAAGTTCTCCCCAAACTCTGACATTTGACAAATCTAATGCACTTATCAGCAGAGAGGAATGTGGCTATTTTCCAACCCTTTTTTTAGTTTGGGGAAACTCATTTTATATAATGTTCTTTCCCTGTGTTTCCCTTTTAAAAGGAAAACATGACCCATTTCCAGTGTCATAAAGTCAACACGTTGCAGCTCTGCACGAGGAAGCTTCTTTCTGTGTAGAACGGGCACAGAGTGCCATGGGGACCAGGGCAGGAACCAACACCTGGCAAGAGAAGCAGGCACACGCGGCATGTGGGGCAGGCTGTCCCTTATAGGAGCCAGAATAATCAGTACTAGTCTCAGTCCTCCCATGCAGCTGGCCCCACTCAGAAGCATAATAGTGTGGAGCAGAGATCCCTGAGCCAGCATTCCTGGATTAGAATGCTTACTAGCTGTTTACCTTGAGTGAGTTAATTAACCTTCCTGTGCCTCAGGTTCCTAATCTGTAAAATATGAGTAATAATCACACTACTGCAGAGTATAGTTGCAAGGATTAGATAAGATCATGTGAGCATGTAATGTGCTTAGAACAACATCTAGCACATACATAGTAAGTGCTCAGCAAATGTTAACTATTTGTCCATCGGGCTCACATGTCCAAGTATAGATCCAGGAGCTGAAAGGGTTGGATTCCACAGGGCCATCCTCCCTCTTGTGTCCAAGACTCTTTGTGGTCTAGGACAACATTTGTAAGAACAACTTTTATCTGCTCTGGAATAGGAGACTTTCCCTTTTCTATACAGCTACTGTCCAGTTAGACCCGCCTTAGTGTCCCTGGGTTCACAAGTCAGTGATGATGACCAAAAATATGAAAAACTATTTGACAAGAGGGAAAGCGTGGTCAGTGAGACTCCAACAATAAGCAATTGTCTGCCATTGCAGAGGATTTAACAGAGCTCAGACGTGAAGACTCTTGGATTTGACAAAGGATCTTTAGAAAAGAATGTTCCCTGAGGGTGCTCCATGTCTACAGAGGTCCAAACAAGAGAAAATAGATTGTGGTTAGACCCAGGGAAGACATTTTTACCACACATGAATAAAATGCTGGGCCAGATTCCCGAAACAGGTTATAAAGTGTCTTCCCCTGGTAAATTGGGAAAAGAGTGGCTGGCCATCTGTCCTAGATCATTTCACAGACCACCAGGGCAGGAAGAACTCTTAGAGGTCATCATATCCAAACCTCTATTTTAAGGATTGAGAATGCTAATACACAGAGCGAGGAGATAATTGCCCTATAGTCATATAGCAAACTATTAGCAGGACAAGGATTTAAATCTTAGGCCAACACATCATGCCACTGCCCCTTAGTTATCTCTTAAGGCACTCAAAGTGCTGTCTCTTCTAGTTCTGGAATGTTCCATGGCATCAACGTACCAAAAAAGTTATTGAGGCCCACCCAGAAGGACTCAAAGGTATTGAGCAGTGTCCAAATTGCAATTCCTCTAGTTTGCCCATCCGATTTTGGAGCTCCAGCTGTCAAAGTGTTTCAGCCAAGCCTCCTCATTCAATTAACTGGTCTTAACTTACCATTTGAAAGCAGCTGTGGTTAAAGCAGAGCTTGCTGACTCAGCCCATGTAGTAAGGATGACTAAACACAAGAATTTCCTGTGGGGGGAGGAGGCAGGGGGTGGAAAATATCTTTCAAATGCATTTGTTTCAGGGATCCCTTCTGATCAGCCAGGAGGTAGCCCACCGTGGGCCCATGAGGAAAAGCAGCAGGCTGTCCCCGCTCAGCACCAAGGCAGGATTTGCAGATGTTTCCTTTCTTTTTTCTAAACAACATTGTGGCTGTCTCGGCACCATTTTGGTCTGGCCAGCATTTGCGCAGAGCTTCATCTGCCAACTGATACAGCCCAAAGCCAAGCGGAGCAGATGCCTTCCCTGACTGGAGGGGCCTTTCACATTCCTCTGCTCAGAGCCCTTCCCCCAGGGGTGAATTGGGGCTGATCTGCCTTATCTCAAGACAGTTTCAATTCTGAGCCCACCTTGAACTCAAAAGAGAGAATCATTTATGCTGACCAATCAGAAAACTTTGAGGGCTGGCTTCCATCTCCAGGATGCACCCTGGGGAGTTTGCAATCTGGAGTAAAGTTATCATTTTGGGGTCTGAGTACCACACAGACATTGGACAATTTTAGGAAACAAACATTGACCTTCAGTTGGGTTGCTCACCAGCTTAAAGCGGTAATCCAGTGAACCCAAAATGTGGGTAAATATTTCAAGACTCTCGGCTGGGAAAGAGGCTACCTTTCTTTCAATTAGAAAGTTGGAGACACCTGATGCATTTGGAGGGTGACACATTTTATTTACAACTTGCAAAATAGGAAAGGGCAGCAGGGAAAAAGAGAGGGTGGACATACTTAGCCATCTTCTGAAAGCCATATATAACCCAAACAGTTCAGTCATTGAGGAGTCAAGTCCAAGGGGCCTGCCTCAGCGTCTTCCATCCCCTCCCCACCCTCACCCTCATGTTCACAAGGAGAAAACAAGACTAACTGCCTCCAAGGTCTCAAACAAGGCCAAGGACTTTTTTTTTTTTTTTTTTTTTTTTTTGAGATGGAGCCGGCGCTGTTACCCAGGCTGTAGTGCAATGGCTCGATCTCGGCTCGCGGCAGCTTCCGCCTCCTGGGTTGAAGCAATTCTTCTGCCTCAGCCTTTCAAGTAGCTTGGATCACAGGTGGGTGCCACCACGCCTGGCTAATTTTTGTATTTTTAGTAGAGATAGGTTTTTGCCATGTTGGCCAGGCTGCTCTTGAACGCCAGACCTCAAGTGATCCACCACCCTTGGCCTCCCAGGGTGCTGGAAGGCCAAGCGTGAGCCACCACGCCTGGCCAAGGATCTATTTTTTATAAACGAGTAAAAATTCCTTAATCTAATGGGAAAAATGTTCTGGAACAGGCAATGTGGAGTAATGGAAAACAAACTGGTCTGCCGGGGGAGAGGGGATAAGGAAAGAAGGAGTGTCCTAGTTCCTTTGAGGGTGAAGGGCAACCCAAGAAGTGTAAGCTTTGAAGTGTTATTTTACTTTTCTAAGCCTGTTTCTGATTCTGATTCAGTAAAGACTTACTTTAGCTACACACAGTGCCTAGTAATAATATGTCTTCTGAATAAGTGATAGTGAGAAAGAAAAAGAAAGCAATGAATATATAAAGAAAGTGAATGAATATATGACAGAATGGTAAGGATTTGTGGAGTTCATGGAGTTGGTTTGAAGCTTAAATGAAATAATGGTTATGAGTTCTCATTTTCTAACACTTTACACTTAATACATTATCTGTATACTCACTGTCTTATTTGAATCTTTCAAGGCACCTGTGAGATAAACAGGGTAAGGACTGTTACCTGTCTGATAGAGGGAACTGAGGCTCGGAGAGGTGAAGAGGCAATAGATGATGGAACTAGGGGCTTCTGATTCAGTGCTCCTTCAAATGTACCACACAACCTCTGACTTTCAGATGAAAAGGTTTTTTAAGGTCGGGCACAGTGGCTCACACCTGTAATCCCAGCACTTTGGGAGGCCAAGGCGGGCGGAGGACTCCAGGAGTTGGAGACCAGCCTGACCAACATGGAGAAACCCCGTCTCTACTAAAAATACAGAATTAGCCAGGTGTGGTGGCACATGCCTGTCATTCCAGCTACTCGTAAGGCTGAGGCAGGAGAATCACTTGAACGCAGGAGGCAGAGGTTGCGGTGAGCTGAGTACGCACCACTGCACTCCAGCCTAGGCAACAAGAGCGAAACTCCGTCAAAAAAAAAAAAAGAAAGAAAGAAAAGAAAGAAAAAGAAAGAATAAAAGGTTTTTTTTTAAGAAGAAAGTGTTATAGGACCATCACATAGGATCTATGACTTATAACTAAACACCTTTTATATGAGGACTTAAACACGAGAGGCCGGGGGAAAGTTGGAATGACTTGGATTTGGATTATCTAATATTTTTGTAAAAGAACAATGAGACCTCTAGTTGGCAAGGAACTAACAGTTGCTATTTGGAATAACATGGGCCAGTATAAGAAGGTTGACTATAGACTCAAGTGTGTCAGCCAATATCTATTTCGTTTGTCCCCATCCACTGCTTAGCAGGAGCAGACTTGTGGTCTGACTTTTCTCCAGGTTTACATAGGTCTTAGAACCTTTGACTAATGATACTGAATGGAGCTATTAAATAAAGTCATATCGTCTTGTCCCCATCCAGTAAAGCTATTCCTATCTGATGAGTTGCTGCCCACCCTCCAGTGACAAAACAAAACAAAACAAAACAAAAAATTTACTGCCTACTGTACCTGCAGTTTCCAAGCTTTGTGTTCTGAACAGTTCTGATGATGGTCATCTGTGCCACCATCATTTCTAATGCATGGGCCACTAGGGAAATATAGACATGTTCATCATAAGTGTACCTCATGCAGGCAATTAGACATTGAAAACAAAATTTTTGTAAAGCAAATCTTTATCTTTGTGCCCTAGATCAGCTTGTTATTTAAAAGAATCATTGATCCCTAGTTTATCGTTTTCTAAAACATAGAATTAGGTTTTCTCTTTTTTCTTTGTTTTTTTTGAGATGGAGTCTTGCTCTGTCGCCCAGGCTAGAGTGCAGTGACATGATCTCAGTTCATTGCAACCTCAGCCTCCTGAGTAGCTGAGATTACAGGCGCATGCCACCATGCCCGGCTGCTTTTTGTATTTTTAGTAGAGACAGGGTTTCACCATGTTGGCCAGGCTGGTCTCGAACTCCTGACTTCGTGATCCACATGCCTCAACCTCCCAAAGTGCTGAGATTATAGGTGTAAGCCACCATGCCCGGCCAGAATTAGGTTTTCTTAACACAGGAGTTTTAAACATGGGGTCTGTTGCTCTTGGATTAGCTACAGGAAGCTGAGTGAATTTTTCTGAAACTGTGTGCACAATTGTATTTTTGCTTTTGTACATTTTTCTGAGAGGATCTACAGCTTTCCTTAAATTCTCAAAAGGGTTGACACCCAAAAAGATGAAGAAAAACTGGCTGAAAAAAATGGTGGAACTGGAACTGTGTTTGTGAGTCTTAAAATATGCAGCTTCAACCGCAATTTATTAAGAAGGTGGCTTTGTCTCTGTCAATTCCATGATCTGGTTCTCTTCCTTCTGCTGCCTCTGAAGGTTAGGTACCCATGGGACATAGTGCCAAGCTTTGACTTTCTCTCTGTTGGATTTGTAGGGTAATAACCATGCTAATAGGAGTTGAGTGGCAATTGTTGTAGACTGAAATAAGGTATTGTTTGATAACATTTCCAAGTCCTTGTCCTCAGTTGTCAACCCCAGAGTACAGCCTATAAGGCAGACATCTTTGTTCCATGACTTCAGCTTTAGAATCAGAGAGCTCTGTGATCTTGGGAAAGTCACTTAATCTCTCTGAGCCTCAGTTTTTAATCTGACAGATGGGGATAATAACAGGGTTGTTCTGAGGATTATAAATGTGTGATGATGAGGCTAGGCACGTGGCTCAAGCCTGTAATCCCAGCACTTTGGGAGGCTGAGGTGGGCAGGTCACTGGAGCCCAGGAATTCAAGACCAGCCTGGGCAACATGGCAAAAACTCATCTCTACTGAAAAAAAAAAAAGATTAGCCAGGCATGGTGGTGCACACCTGTAGTCCCAGCACCTAGGGAAGCTAAGGTGGGGGGTTTGCTTCAGCCTGGGAGGTTGAGGCTACAGTGAGCCATGATCACACCACTGCACTCCAGCCTGGGCAACAGAGTGAGACCCTGTCTCTAATAAAAAGTGACATGATGTATATAACGTGCTAGAAACATAGTAAGTGCTTAATAAATAGCAATGCCAATGGTACCTGTGCTGATAACCAAGTTCTTAAGAAAATCCAAAGCTCTTTCCTGAGGATATGGGTAGCTCTGTCTGCAAGCTACCTTGCTGCCTGGTGCCATACTCAGTGGTCCATCCATGGGCATGGGAACAAAACCAGTTGGACCTTTGTCACTTTATTCAAAACATAGGGCTTGGCTTATTTAACACTTGTCTTCTGCTAGAAACTGTTGAGGAGCCCTGAAACCATGTTTGATTATTAAATCCAGAAGTTCTATGTAGGAAAAAGAGAGGAACAATTTGGTGCAGTCAAATCAGCTCAATAGCTCCAGTTGGTGCTTTGACTCAGCAGCAATAATAGTGTCCAAAGGGCCTTCCCATGCCTGTTCTCATTTGATCCTCGAAACAGCCATATGAGGTAAGCAGAGCAAGTGCTAGAGAAGCCACTTATTGCAGCAATGATACAAGCAACTCCAGAAGTTTTGAGGACTTTGTGAAAATGCAGTGGTTTGTAAATAAGTGAAATTAGTACGTTAGCAAGAAATGTTTATGGAGTATTAGTTTTTGAATATTGAGTTTATTGAGTATAACTGAACATAGCACAGAGCTGGGCACATTGAAAGGCTTATACAGTCAGATTGGAGTGGCAAGAATTTCATGAGAATGCATCAAAAAGATTATACATCATGACCAAGTGGGATTTATCCCCGGGATGCAAGGATAGTTTAACATACACATGTCAATGTGATATACCACATTAACAAAATGAGGCCAAAAACCACCTGACCATCTTAATAGATGCAAAAAGTTATTTGACAAGGTTCAGCATCCTTTCTGGATAAAAACTCTTGACAAATTAAGTATAGAATGAGCTTACCTCACGCAGTAAAGACCATTTGTGAAAAAGCCCAAAGCTAACATCATAATCAGTGGGGGAAATCTGAAAGCTTTTCCTCTTCTAAGATTAAGTACCAGGCAAGAATCCCACTCTAGCCACTTGTATTCAACATAGTATTGGAAGTACTAGCCCGAGCAACCACACACTTGTTTTAAAGGCATCCAAATAAGAAAGGAAGAAGTAGGCTGGACATGGTGGCTCATGCCTGTAATCCCAGCAATTTGGGAGGCCAAGGCAGGCAGATCACTTGAGGTCAGGAGTTCGAGATCAGCCTGGAAAACATGCTGAAACCCTATCTGTACTGAAAATACAAAAATTAGCTAGGCATGGTGGCTCGCACCTGCAGTCCCAGCTGCTTGGGAGGCTGAGGCATGAGAATCGCTTGAATCCAGGAGTCAGAAGTCGCAGTGAGCTGAGATCATGCAAGTGCACTCCAGCGTGAGCAACAGAGTCAGACCCAGTCTCAAAGTAAAAAAGAAGAAGAAGAGAAAGAGGAAGAGGAAGAAAGACAAAGAAGAAGAAGGAGGAGGAAGAAGAGGAGGAGGAGGAGAAGGAGAAGGAGGAGGAGAAGGAGGAGGAAAAGGAAGGAGAAGGAGAAGAAGAAGAAAATGAAGAAGTCAAATTATCCCTTTGTAGATGACATGATCCTATATATAGAAAATAGATTCCACTAAAAAACCTGTTAGACCTAATAAATGAATTTAGTAAAGTTGATGATACAAAACCAACATACAAAAATCAGTGGTGTTTCTATACACTAACTACAAACTATACCAAAAAAGAATCAACAAAACAATCCCATTTACAGTAGCATCAAAAAGAACAAAATATTTAGGAATAAATTTAACCAATGAGAAAAAAGATCGGTTACACTGAAAACTAAAAACGCAGATGAAATAAATTGAAGAAGACACAAATAAATGGAAAGATATCCCATGTTTATGGATTGGAAGAATTAATACTGTTAAAACGTCCCTACTACTACCAAAAGTGATATTCAGGCTGGGCATGGTGGCTCACGCCTGTAATCCCAGCACTTTAGGAAGCTGAGGCGGGTGGATCACTGGAGGTTAGGAATTCGAGACCAGCCTGGCTAACATGGTGAAACTCTGTCTCTACTAAAAAAAAATACAAAAATTAGCCAGGCATGGTGGTGGGCACCTATAATCCCAGCTACTCGGGAGGCTGAGGCAGGAGAATAGCTTGAACCCAGGAGGCAGAGGCGGCAGTGGCCGAGATAGCACCACTGCACTCCAGCCTGCAAGACAGAGCAAGATTGTCTCAAAAAAAAAAAAAGTGATATTCAGATTTGATGTAATCCCCATCAAAATTCCAGCAGCATTTTTCACAGAAGTAGAAAAAACAATTCTAAAATTTGTGTGGAACCACAAAAGACTCCAGATAGCTGAAGCAATCTTGAAAGGAAAAAAAAAAGAGAAAGTTGGGGGCATCACACTTCCTGATTTCAGATTATATTACAGGCAGGTGGTCCAGTGGCTCATGCCTGTAGCCCCAGCACTTTGGGAAGCCAAAGTGGGAGGATAGCTTGAGTCCAGGAGTTTGAAACCAGCCTCAGAAACATAGCAAGATCCTGTTTCTACAAAATAATTTTTTTAGCTGGGCATGGTGGTAGTCCTGTAGTCCTGGCTACTTAGGAAGCTGAGGTGGGAGGATTGCTTGAGCCCAGGAGTTCAAGGTTACAGTGAGCTATGATTGTGCCACTGGTTTCCAACCTGGGTGACAAGCAAGACCCTGTCTCTAAAAGAAAAATATAATAAATTATATTAAATATCTATAGTAATCCAAACAGTATAGCTCTGGCTTATAAAAAGACACATAGACCAATAGAATAGAATAGAGAGCCCATAAATAAATCCAAGTATACATTCTCAACTAATTTTTAACAGGGGTGCCAAGAAGACACCACGGGGAAAGGGCAATGTCTTCAACAAATGCTGTTGGGAAAACTGGATATCCATGTGCAAAAGAATGAGATTAGACTTTTATACCATACACAAAAATCAACTCAAAATTGATTAAAGACCTACATGTAAGACCCGAAACCATAAAACTAGAAGAAAACATAGCAGAAAAGCACCTTAACACTAGCTTTGGCAATGATATTTCAGATATCACACCAAAAGCTCAGGTTACGAAAGCAAAACTAAAGAAGCAGGACTACATCAAACGGAAAAGCTTCCATACAGCAAGAAAAACAATCAACAAAATGAAAAGGCAGCCTACAGATTTGGAGAAAATATTTGCAAATAAGGTATCTAATAAGGGGCTAATAGCCACAATATATAAGGAACTCACACAACTCAATGGCAAAATAAATCAATAAATAACCTGATTTAAAAATGGACAAAGGATCTGAAGAGACATTTCTCTAAAGAAAACATACGAACGGCCAACAAGTATATAAGGTGCCCAACATCACTAATCATTAGGGAGACGCAAATCAAAATCACAATGAGATATCACCTACATCTGTTAGGTTGGCTATTGTCAACAAGTCAAAAGATAACAAGTGTTGGCAAAGACGTGGAGAAAAAGGGTCCCCCCCCACACCCCGCCAAATACACTGCTAGTGGGAATGTAAATTAGTAAAGCCATTATGGAAAACAGAATAGAAGTTCCTGAAAAAATTAAAAATGGAATTACCGTATGGCCCATCAATTCTCCTTCTCGATATATACTCAAAGGAAATGAAATCAACACCTCTTAGAGATATCTGTCCTCCCATGTTCATTGCAGCATTATTCACAATAGCCAAGATTCAGAAACAATTTGTGTCCAGGAATGAATGCATGGATAAAGAAATTGTGGTGTCCAGGCACAGTGGCTCATGCCTGTAATCCCAATGCTTTGGGAGGCTGAGGCAGGAGGATAGTTTGAAGCCGGGACTTCGAGACCAGCCTGGGCAATATAGTGAGATCCTACTTTTACAAAAGTAAAAAAAATTAGCTGGGCATGATAGTGCATATCTGTAGTGCCAGCTACTCAGGAGGTGGAGGTGGGAGGATAGCTTGAGCCCAAGAGTTTGAGGCTACAGTGAGCTATGATTGCACTACTGCACTACGGCCTGGGCAACAGAGTGAGACTCTGTCTCTATATAAAAAAAGAAATTGTAGGGTGGGTGTGTGTGTGTGTGTGTGTGTGTGTATTTTTTGCACGTGTGTGTGTGTATAACATATATGGAATATTATTCAACCTAAAAGAAAGGGTGATTCTACCATTTGTAACAATGTGGCTGAACCTGGAAGACATTAGGCTAAGTGAAATAAACCAGGCACAGAAAGAAAATACTGAATAATCTCACTTATATGTAGAATGTAGAATTTTTTAAAAGTCAAATACAGAAAGTGAGGAGATGTAACCGAAAGGGTACAAGTTTCATTTATGTAGGATGAATCACTCTAGAGAGCTGATGATGTACAGCATGAGGACTATAGTTAATAACATTGTATGTAATTTTCTAAGAAAGTAGAGTTTAGGTGCTCTTACCGCACAACAAATGTACCTCTGTGAAGTGATGGACATATGAATTTGCTTGATTGTATTTTACTGTATATATATATATATATATATATATATATATATATATACATCATGTTATACATCTCTGACATATATGCAATAAAAACATTTTCAAAGAATATATGAAAGTAAAAATCGTAAGAAAGTATACTAGACACTGGATGGTCTGGTACGGCTAAGAGTTGTGAGACTAGTGAGCGGTCGATGTAGGTCGGTTGCAGGATCCAGGGAAGGCTTCCTAGAGGAGGTGGGCCCTGGGCTTCCAGGGAGGCGGAGGGAAGCAGTCTGGTAGGCAGATAAGCAGGAGCATAGAGGCTGGGATGAGTAGGCTTGGGGAATGGAGGGGCTCACACAGCGGTCAGCCAGGGAGTTCACTTTGGGAAACGGTGGGAATTTTGGTTAAAGAGGTTATGGAAGGCACTGATTGCTCAAACAAGGGAAGGGGGCTGGACTTGATCTGGTAGGCAGTGAGCAGTGAGGTGTGGCAACAGAGCAGCAAGAAAAGGGAGTGGAGTCGGAGAGTCCACCTGGGAGCCAGGAGTAAGAATCCAGCCACCAGTGGTCAGTCTGGGCTAGGATGAAGCCATGGAAACAAAGAAAGAGGAAGGATGAAAGCGCTCGCTGGTCTCTAGAACCTTTGGCTGGAATAACACAAAGACTTTTCTCTCTGTAAGAAGCAAGTCCATTTTTGGTCTTTATATTTCTACAACACGAGAAATGCCTCTTTCATCCAGGAGCACGTGTCCTGCTTGAAAAAAACCAGGCAAGGCAGCTTGCAAAGGAGAGAGCCTGAGAGGTGACTTTTCATGTTGCACCATGGTTCTTCACCAAAGGAGTCACAGAGGGTCCTTTGACATAGAAACTGCCCTAACTTATGTCCAAGTTACTGCCCTAGGGAGGCTTTGAGGTGTGGGATGACAAAGTACCTCCACAGTCCCCTTCCTCCACCTCTGCCCAGAGTTCTACTTGATGTAACAGGTCTTGTGAGGCTTTTTCATTGGGAAAGTGGTCTCTCAGTTTTCACAGGTCAGTCATGAACCTGGTCCCACATGGATGCAATTCTGTTGACATTTTAACATGAAAGGTACAAAAGGGTCTTGCAAAGGGGTCTCAGGATTCAGTTCCCTGGATTGTCATGAGCATTTCTTTCTCAGATTTGAGCTTTTTCCTTTTGTTTTGGAGATAAGGGTCTCACTATGTTGTTCAGGCTGATCTGGAACTCCCAAGCTCAAGCGATCCTCCCACCTCAGCCTCCCGAGTTGCTGGGGTTACCGGTGTTAGCCACCCAGCCCATCTCAGATTTGAGCATTTCTTTCAGAAATATGAGTGAGGTGCTTTCATGTGGAGACCCCTCTGAGGCTCTGAGGCATCACTTCTACCTGCTATGTGTGCCTGAGAAACCCATGCCTGGCCCAATCCCCATATACCCTCAAGTACAAATGGGATGATAGGAACCCCCGGGGGTTCATACGCTTGACCAAGATTGCTCTTGGAGGTTGGATTCAGTACAGGTTCAGCTACTCCAGCGCAGGGGCAGGGCAAAGCAAAGGTACCAATACATTCATCTGGCTGGAAAAGGAGGATTTTGTTTTTATGAACTTTTAAATATAAAAATAAATATATTTTTATGTATATTTAAAGGAATATAAAAATAACATTGTTGTGTTTCAATTGCCTTGCTGGATAAAGTACCCTGTGGCTCCAGGGCTTAGAGAGGACAGTATGGAGATTGTGTATTTCCTTATGTATATTTCCATATAGATATATTTCCTTATATACAGATGTCTGCACAATTGTGTTTGGGAGCCCCAGACTAAAATTAAGACCCTGACATTTTTGAAATTTTGTTGGATAGAAACTAGGGGTGGAGAAATCCCATTTAATTGCTGCAAGTAGTTTTTAGCTTATAAGAGATGAAACCTTTGATATTCATTTAGGACAAACTCTTCCTGTTTTAATGATAGCATCTCCTATATATTGAGAGTTTTCTACGTGTCCAGCACTGTGCTAAACCCTTTACATACATAATCTCATTTACTCTTACAGCACCCTTAAGTGAGATACTATTGTTGTCCTCCATTTACGGAGTGGGAAAGTGATGGAAAGGGAGACTTAGGGATTTAAGGGAAGGTGGCTAATAGGTGGAAAGCTGAGGTTTGAACCCATAGTCTTAATGACTGTGCAGAACTTCCTGGAGAGGACTACTTGAGTTTCTTCTCCCTGCAAATTTAAAGAAAATACTTTCTAATGAAAATCAAATGTAGTTCAAGAAGCAAAAATGGCTTTCCGATGAGGAAGTTATACAAAGTTGTCTACCAGAGAGGCAGAGTAGCACTTCTGCAAACTAGTTTGCTATTGGAGCAATTACATCTTGGCTGAAGAGAGAACAAGTACGATGAGGTGATGGAGTGCAGTTTGACTTCAAGACCCTTGAGTGCACGAACGCCAAGGGCCAGAGGCTGACAGGCCTGAGAAGCCGTAGCACCCACGGAGCTGCTTCTAAGCCCAGGGGTCCAAGTGTGACCTAGAGTTTGGCAGAGCAGACAACCAGCTCTTTGCACTAAGCCTACACCTGCCTTGTGTCTCGTATCTTTTTATCATGGTAGTTTTTGACTGGTTATTTCTGGCCCACTGAAAAGTTTTCATTTTTGCATTGTCCGCTGTGCATCCAACTACCGTATTGAACTCTCTTATTCATTCTTTTGTGAACTTACAATTCACTTACATCTCTTGGGTTTCAAGATATCCAAGCATATCATTACAAATATAATGCACATATATGTATATATATAGTCTCCACTTTACAGATAAAGAAACTAAGGTGCTCAGAGAGGCTTAGTAACTTACTCTAGGTTGCACAGCTAATAAGTGATAGTGCACAGATTTAAAAACAGGCCTACCTTCAGATCCTGAGTTGTAAATTACTATACAATATCTCTCATACATAAATTACATTTTTTTGTAAAAATAAGATGATACTGTATGCATTCTTTGTAACGTCCTTTCACTTAACAATGACTTTCCTATATGCCTAGATATATTCAAAAACATAATTTTAATGGATGTAGAAAATACCTTTATCATAAAAGCATAGGCTGGGAGTGGTATCTGACACTGTAATCCCAGCACTTTGGGAGGTCAAAGTTGGCAGATCACTTGAGCCCAGGAGTTTGAGACCAGCCTGGGCAACATGGCAAAACACCATCTCTATAAAAAAGACAAAAATTAGCCAGGCATGGTGGTGTACACCTGTAATCCCAGCTACTCAGAAGGCTGAGGTAGGAGGATCACTTGAGCCTTGGAGGTGGAGGTTCGCATGAGCCTTGATCACACCACTGCCCTCTAGCCTGGGCGACAGAGTGAGATTCTGCCTCAAAAAAGTATAATAATTAACATTTATTGAGTGCTTAAGATGGGTAAGACATCTTAACATGGATTATTTCAAATAAATTTGTTTACGTGAGACAGGATTACTGGTTATTGTAGTTATATCAGTTCAGAAACTCCAGCCTGGCACTATCCTACTTGCTGGCATCCCAGCCTGTCACCCCCTACCAGCTTTGGAGCTGTGGGATCTGCATGGATTGTTATGCCATCCAATGCAAAATGGCCTAGTCTTATTCATATGGGTAAAGAGTAAGCGGCACATATCTGGACTGAGCACTGAGCACAGGCCAAGGCAAGGGTGGCCAGAGTGACCCTCCATGTTGACAAGCGGCTCATGAGGCTGGGTGCAGTGTCTCATGCCTGTAATCCCAGCACTTTGGGAGGCTGAGGTGGGTGGATCACGAGGTCGGGAGATCGAGACCATCCTGGCCAACATGGTGAAACCCCATCTCCACTAAAATACAAAAAATTCACCAGGCGTGGTGGTGCACACCTGTAGTCCCAGCTACTCAGGATGCTGAGGCAGGAGAATTGCTTGAACCCAGGAGGCGGAGGTTGCAGTGAGCCTAGATCACACCACTCCACTCTAGCCTAGTGACAGGGCAAGACTCCGTATCAAAAAAAAAAAAAAAAAAAAAAAAGAAAGAAAAGAAAAAAAGAAAAACAATGATACAAAATTATAGAATAAATAGAATAAAGCACATTCATAGTGTTGTCCAACCACCACCACTATCAATTTTCAGAACATTTTCATCATCCCAAAAGGAAATCCTGTGCCTCTTGAAGTACTCACTCCTTGTTCTTCCCCTAACCCTATCTAACCACTGATCTATTTTTGGTATCTGTGGATGTGCACATTCTGGATATTTCATATAATTGGGATCATATAGCAGTCCTTTTGTGTCTGGCTTCTTTTACTTAGCATAATGTTCTCAAGGTTCATCGAAATTGTAGCATGTATCAGCATTTCATTCCTTTTTATGGCTGAATAATATTCCATTGTACTGATATACTACATTTTGCTTATCCATTCATCAGCTGATGGACATTTGGATTGTTTCAACCTCTTGGCTATTACGAATAGTGTTGCTAAACATTTGGGGTACAAGTTTTTGTTTGAACACCTATTTCCAATTCTGTTGGATATGTACCTAGGAATGGACTTGCTGGGTCATATGGTAATTCTGTGTTTAACTTATTGAGGAACAAGACAATAGCACTACTTTTATTGTTGTAAAGAAAAACTCAACAACCAAAACATAATTATATGGAGATACATATTTTTGTATATTTCTTTTGCAGTTTGGGGAGATGGTCTTGGGTACAGTCTCTCTTTGCATTGCTCCTGCAGGGTACTGAGCCACCTCTACCCTCACAGCAACCTCCTCTCCACCATCCATCACTTCAGGTCACTCAGTGATGAGAAAGCCAGCTTATAGCACTTTTCAGCTAAACGAATTGGTAAATCACAGAAACCAGCATTTGTCAGACCTAGCTATCCTGATTCTTGTTGTGAATAAAATGCTCATAATTCTCTTGGACAAGTGCCCTAGTCTCCAGGCATTTGTCTTCTTTCCCCATGGGCAAATAAAAATGGGAATCTTATTAGTGGTCGCTAGTCATCTCACAGCATTGTAGGGAGAGCTGAAGCTGGATGAATGGACATCCTTGGGCTTGTGGAGTTCTCATCAAGTGGACAATGACGGGTATGATCCTCTTTGGAGCCTGTCACAGATGTTGACATTGAGAATACCGGTGTGGAAACAAATGCTGTCTTTGTCACAGGCTCAACTACAGGGGCCTCTCCTTCCCAAAGCTGGCAGCTGAGGCTAAGTACTTGAGATCTCTGGGCCAGCTGTTGTGAAGTAAACGCCAGGCAGTAGGTAAGGCAAGATTCAGAACTGGGCAGAAATCCAGGCTGGAGTGGGAGCACTGATAGGAGGGGAGCACAAAAGTTGGCAAACAAGTGCCTTCAAGTAGGTTTTAAAAAATACAGTCTGGCCTCTAAAGTAGACAAAGCACCAATGGGGCAGGAGGGGAGGGTGCAGGGGTGGGGGTGCTGCCTGAAAATGCCTGCTCTAACTCACTATCAGCTCAAGAAGATTCTAGAACTGGAAAGGCACTGTGAGCAATGTTTCCCAAGGAGCCTCCCCTTGGAGCACAGAAAGATAGCCACACCCTCTGAAGTTAGCTGGGAGCTTACAAAGGGCAGTGTTGTTTCCACTAAGGAAGAATGATAACCCTGCATAATGGTGTCCTTATTCTGTAAACCCCAGACCTTGCGCGATGAGGGGCAAGTGAGCCTGCAGGCCCCAGCAAAGGGGGAGGGTTGGCAAAACACATACTTTTAGCCTGCTTGCTGGTCAACATGGAAGGTCTTCCCTATGAAGACGGTGTGGTCAAAGTCAGGGGTCTGTTTCAACTCTCTTCCAAGGATGATTGCTAAATCAGATCAAAATACCTTTTTAATTTGATGATGGCTGATGCAAGTTTCCAAATGCACATATCTTCTGTCATATTTGATGTATTTCAGTGAATCATGCTACAAGCTGAGAGGCTCTAGAGATGAAAGGCTGATGAGAAAAAAATAGATGAGCCCATTGTTTTACATCAGAATGAGAACGGTGATATTTCTGAGTAGTGGGATTCCTGTCACACAAAACGGGAAGTCAGTAGGCTAGCAGTAGCTGCCAAGGGCAGCTTATTGGACAGTTATTAGGGAATAGAGTCCTAAAATTGGAATTTTAACATAGACTTGACCAACTTTGGGATGCCTATGGTATTGTGTCATACATGCTTATGTCAGAGACCACTTCCAAAATTCTGACTCATCTCCCAGGCTAATGAAACCATTTCAGTATGTGAATTACACTCCTGGTGTCATCCAAGGGAATTTTTGTCAACCCTAGTGCCCAGAACTGATTCCATTAGGCCTAGGAGAAGCTATGTGGTGCAACAGAAAGAGGCATGAAGAGCCCTGAGCTCCAGTCCTAGCTCTGTTGCCAATTAACTATCATTCCAAGTGAATCTTTTAATGAATCTGTGTCTTGGTTTCTTCAGCAGTTAAAAAGAGACTGTTGAATTTGATGAGTTATTCTCTTCCGGCTTTAAAAATAAAAATCCATGTTGCATAGCTTGGCATTAAACAAAGAATTGTTGTGGATATGCAAGTAATCGAATTTTATAATTTTCTTTAGGTATGAAGGAGACTGTAAACATCACATAGTCCAGCCCCTTTATCATACAGATGTAGAAACCAAGGTCCAGAGAAGGGAAGGGATTTGCTCAATTAGTGCAGAATTAGGGTTAGAGAACAGGTTTCTAGATTCCCAGTCCAGTGCATTTTCCACTACATTCATTTTTAAATCAAAGTTTAAAAATATCAAATAATACAGAGAGGTGGTAATAAAAAGCAACAGTTCTCTGCCCCACTCCTCCCCATCCCCAGTCCCACTCCTCAGAGTCAACCATTTTGAACAGATTCTGTTGGCAATTCATCTGATAGTTACGTCTGTATCTCTAAATATTACTCTATCCCTATTCTTGATGTATCCATTTTGGACATTGTCTGTTGATGCCCTGTTATAAAAATGGAAGATTTAGCTCACTTAACATTACTCCCAACTGCCTCTCTTTCTTCCACCTCCCCATGTTTGATAATATTATTTTTATGAGACCTTTTAAATTTTACTTTTTAAAATAATGTGCTATTTTAAAATTTGCTTTTTTGGTGTACAGTTCTATGAGTCTAGGCAGATACATAAAGTCACACAACTGCCACCCCAATGATGACACAGAACAGTTCCAGTACCCCCAAAATCCCTTCATGTTGCACTTTGTAATCAGGTCCTCCCTTTAACCCCTACATTGATCTGTTTTCTTGCTACGATTTTGTCTTTTCCAGAATGTCCCAGGAATTGAATCATACACTATGTAACCCTTTGAGACTGACTTCTTTCACTCAGTGTAACTATTTTGAGATTCATGTATCTGTTGTTCATTCTTTTGTATTGCTGAATAGTATTCCATTGCATGGAGGTACCACAGCTTATGCATTCACTAGTTACAGATCATTTCAGTTATTTCTGGTTTGATAGCATTATTTTTAGTTATTCTATTGGTTACTTTTTAACTGGAAATCATATACTGAAACGTCTACTTCTTGTTCCATCATCCACGATATAGTAAGTAGGTCTTCCTTTTCAGAATAGTAAATGCTTTGGACTGATTGAAAAACATAATAATTTCATTTCTTTAGTCACAGTTTTAGATGAATTTAATTTGAGGCTGTGATTTTTCATGGGGGTGGGAAGGTTTGTTCAAATGCTGTCCAGCAGCTGTATTCAAGGCTACAGCCATTCTAAATGCCTCCTGTCACATAGGGGGTCTTCTCTAGTACTAGACATGTTTGTTGCTGGGAAGATATACATGTACTTTCTGTTGTGACCGTTGCTAACTCAGGCAGTAGTTTTTGGGAAAAAGACCTTTCTTCATGTGGATTTCAGCTTTTGTCTGTCATGCTTTTTCTGTTCCAGCTGCCTTCACCAGGGAGCACAAAGCCACATTTCAAAGGAAACTGACAAATTATCCCCAGCTGCCAGAAGGAGGTTAGTTTTCTGCGTGTTTTGTATCCCCCTTCTCTGATAACCAACAGGTTGACTTTCTAAAGGGAACTGACAAAAGCAGAAATTGTCTTTTCACTTAAATGGGTTGTGATTGTTGATTTTTTAAAAGATGTGGATTTGTAATATTCCTTTCCATTCCTACTCTAATTTATACCAGGAAATAGAGTGTAAGTGATCACAATGAAACCTCTATTGTTTGCAAGATTTATAGTATGCATTCTGGATTTTTAAGTGCTTACAAAATCTAAATTAATTTTTAAATTAGCTAGCACAGTGTCTTTACTCAATGAGTAGCCATTTAAAGGCTGAATAATGTCAGCCCTGGCCATAGAAATTTATGTGTTGTTATATTTCATTTGCATTTTTAACCATCTTTGTACATGTGTTATGCATTTAGCACTTATGCTGTATAACAGGACAGATGCCTAGCACAGTACCCTACACACAGTAGGTGTGCACTAAATGCCATTTGTATTGAAATGATCCAAAAGAGTATCATGTATACATGCTGATAAAATATTCTGTGTTAATGCAGTGAGTCAGGCATTCTCAAACACTAATAGGAATGCAAATTGGTACAACTCTCCCACAGGGCAACTTGGCAAAATGCTCCAAAGCTTTAACAATGTTCTTATCCTTTCACCCAGTAATTCTCTTTCTAAGGATCCATCCTAAAGGAAAATGGAGATGCACAAAATACAAATGCACAGAAATAGATTGTGGCATCATTTAAAATAGAGAAAAAGTGGAAACAACTTTAGTTGTCCATACTATGAAATCCTATGCGGTAACATTTACACTATGAAATGCAATGTAGTTATTTAAAATCATGTTTACAAGAATATTTAATGACATCAGTAAATGCTCACAGTCTAAATTAAGTGGGGAAAAGAAGGATACACAGATGGACATACAGTGAAATCCCAAGTGTGTTTGTTTGTGTGTGTGCATGCAGAAAAAAAAGACTAGAAAGAAATAATAGAAATTGACAATGGGCCAGGCACAGTGGCTCATGCCTCTAATCCCAGCACTTCAGGAGGCCGAGGCGGGTGGATCATGAGGTCAGGAGATCGAGGCCAACACGGTGAAACCCTGTCTCTACTAAAAATACAAAAAAAAAAAAAAAATAGCTGGGTATGGTGGCGCATGCCTGTAATCCCAGCTACTCAGGAGGCTGAGGCAGGAGAATAGCTTGAACCCGGGAGGCAGAGATTGCAGTGAGCCGAGATCACACCACTGCACTCCAGCCTGGTGACAGAGCAAGACTCCATCTCAACAGAAAAAAAAAAAGAAATATTAACAATGATTAGCCAGCCATGGTGGCACATGCCTGTTGTCCTAGCTACTCAGCAGGCTGAGATGTGAGGATCCCTTGGACCCTGAAGTTTGAGGCCGCAGTGAGCTGTGATCACACCACCTTGCTCCAGTCTGGGTGACCATTGTCGCTAAACAACAAACTACAAAACAATAATTGTCCCTATGTTGTGGGATTATGAGTCATTTTCATTTTCTTATTTTTGTAATGAGCTTATCTTACTTTAAAATCCAAATTTTTTTAATGTGAAAGAAGTAAATACCACTTAGGCTAGATGGCTGACATTCATAAGATCCTAGTAATGAGATATAGAACCATTTCTCCAACCAGTGTCAACTCTTCATCCTTTAAAAAAAAAATTCAGAAAGGGTCTCACTATGTTGCCCAGGCTAGAGTGCAGTGGGGTGATCATAGCTCACTGGAGCCTCAAACTCTTGGGCTCAGTGTCAACTCTTCAGATGCCATATGGATGGTTACGGCAGTAGTCAGTTTTTAGAAAAACTAAATAAAGCCCAGAAGTCATTTCATATTTAAATGCTTTGAGGGGCCAGGTACGGTGGCTGATGCCTGTAATCCTAGCACTTTGGGAGGCCAAAGTGGGTGGCTCACTTAAGCCTAGGCTTTCAAGACTAGCCTGGGCAATATGGCAAAACCTTGTCTATACAAACAATTAAAAAAAATAGCCAGGTCTAGTGACAATCGCCTGTAATCCCAGCTACTCGAGAGGCTAAGGTGGGAGGGTTGCTTGAGGCCAGAAGTTCCAGCGCAGCCTAGGCATCATAGGAAGACCCCATTTCAACAAAGAAAAAATGTGAAAAATGAGCAGACATGGTGGTATATGCCTGTAGTCCTAGCTACTCAGGAGGCTGAGGCTGATCATAGACTCAGGAGGAGGATTGCTTGAGCCCAGGAGTTCAAGGCTGCAGTGAGCTGTGATCACACCACTGCACTCCAGCGTAGGTGACAGAGTGAAACCCTATCTCAAAAAGAATAATAATAATAATTATCTGAGCCTTAGTTTGATATTGAAAGGCAAATATGTTTATCCTTTTCTTGAGACCTAGTTAATTTTCATCCTTCTCTCTATATCCCCACCCCTTTTTAAACTGTCCAGATCTGTGGAACAAATGTTGAGCAAACTGGAAATAAATAAAATCCAACGGCTTTAAGATACCACAAATCCCTCCCTTCCTGTGTACTAATGGCTACCTGCCCATTCTACTCCCCAGAGTGAAGGGCTAGAGTCAGCCAAAATGGAGGCTTTTCTGATTCAAGCGTGAAAAATGCAAATGCTCAAAAGATAGAAAAACTTTGGAAGTCTGAAAAGATTGAGACACAACATGTATAACCCTCCCTCCCCTAGATTCTTAGCTTCACATGATATAAACTGGTGGGCTTTGCTGGGGGAAAAACTCAATCATAGAAGGCAGATGTATTAGTCTGTTCTCATGCTGCTCTGAAGAAATACCCGAGACTGGATAATTTACAAAGGAAAGAGGCTTAATTGACTTACAGTTCCACATGGCTGGGGAGGCCTCAGGAAATTTATACTCATGGTGGAAGGGGAAGCAAACACGTCTTTCTTCACATGGTGGCAGGAGAGAGGAGTCCTGAGCAAAAGAGGGAAAAGCCCCTTATAAAACCATCAGATCTTATAAGAACTCACTCATTATCACGAGAACAGCATGAGGGTGGTCACCCCTATGATTCAATTACTTCCTACCACGTCCCTCCCATGACACTTGGGGATTATGAGAACTACGATTCAAGATGAGATTTGGGTGCAGACGCAGCCAAACCGTATCAGCAGATACATTAAGGACAGTTAATATCTCAATGTAATCACACAATCCTAGATCATTAGAGCTGGAAGAAAACTATTCCAGCAAGTATAGGGCTCCTTCCAAATACTAGATACTATGCTAATCCAAATGTTATCTCATTAAAAAAAAAAAAAAAAAACACCAACCAATACACCTCATTTAATACATTAGGAAAATGAAGCCCAGAGAGAGGTTATTAATTACCTTAGCTCACATCATTTGTTGGCTGCTAAGTTGAGATAGTTCTTATATCTTCTGGAGACTCTCAAGTGAAAAGATGGGTTTTTCTAGTCTAATCTTTTCTCCAGCTCCAAATATTCCAAATATTGTGTACTTGTGCTTGGATGTTTTGCTAACAGCTCAAGTTAATCAGGTACAAAGTTAAACTCATGGTGTTTCCCTCATCTCCCTGTCACCCAGGATCTGAACCAAAGTCTGTTTTGCATTTTAGTGAATTTCATCCCCCACAAACAGTCTGTTAACAAGTCCTGTCAATCTTTCCTTCAAAAACCACCTCCAGGTACTAGCATACTGTCAAGACAACTAAACCTCTACCTTCTTTAAAAAACAACCCTTCTCGACCACTTCAGCCTACTACTGCCTCTCTTCTGGCTTCATACAGCACTTTTAATCTGCATCACACAGTTTAGTTTAGCACTTCTCATTCAGGGGCAATTAGCATGTGCTCAGCAGCATTCACTCATGCAACAAGCATGTATTGAGTGTCTACTATATTCTACGTCCCGAAATGGAGAATTCACTTTTCTTGCTTTCCCAAATAGACATCAAATACCCTGAGAGTCGAGGCCACATCTTTCTTCACAGTTTCTTAAACACCCAGTACAGTTCTGGGCACATACTGAACATTTGCTAGTTAAAGAGCAGTACAGACTCAAGGAATCTGTCACCAGCTCAGCAGCTGATGAGCTCAGGGGACACTTTAATCTATAGTTCTGCTTCAACATCTCACAAGCTACATGAGTACGATCCACTCTTTCAACAAAGACAGCATATTAAAATGTGAGTTTTTGACACCATACCTCCAGAGATAAGTAATGAGATCCTAAAAGTCAACTTCTGCTTTCAGAGAGATGGAGTAGATGTACTTTTCCCTATTCCTTTCACTAAGTACAACTATAAACCCTAGTTATTGTATATACAACAAACATAAGACAACCAAGAAAGATGGAGAGAAGATAGACTCACTAAGGACCTCGAGACTCAAAGAGTGACATGTTCTTGAGTTCCTCAAGCTTTCTTTTTGCCTCAAGTATCCCAGACCGGCTGCTAGAGAAGCTAGCAATTCAGAAAACACCAATGGAAACAGATTTTTCTTTTTCTTTTTCTTTTTTCTTTTGAGATGAAGTCTCACACTCTCGCCCGGGCTGGAGTGCAGTGGCGCAATCTCGGCTCACTGCACCCTCCAGCTCCTGAGTTCAAGCAATTCTCCTGCCTCAGCCTCCTGAGTAGATGGGATTACAGGCATGCGCCACCAAGCCTGGCTAATTTTTAAAATATTTTTGGTAGAGACAAGGTTTCACCATGTTGGTCAGTCTGGTCTCGAACTCCTGACCTCGTGATCTGCCCACCTCGGCCTCCCAAAGTGCTGGGATTTCAGCTGTGAGCCACTGTGCCCAGCCAAGGGAGCAGATTTTTCTAAAGCCCCAGCAAAAGCCAATTCTCTCTAGCCAAAGGACCAGGAAAGGGGCACCCTAGAAAGACAGAAAACTTTTAGACAATTACTGCTCTACTGTAGCCAAACATGGGAGGAAAAACTGTAACCCTCACCTCCAACTGCAAGCAGAGGCTGAGTGGCGAGCCTGATCATCTACTCCAATCTGGCAGTAACAAGGCAGCCCTTCCCCTTTTTTCTACTAAAGCAATGTCAGAAAAAAAAAAACAGTAAAACAGAAGGTTTAAATAAGATCCAGAGTCTCATGACATAATATCCAAAATGAACAGTATTCAATTGAAAATCATTCATCATACCAAGAACCAGGAAGATTTCAAACTGAATGAAAAAGACAATCAATACATGCCAACACTGAGATGACTGAGATAGAATTATCTGACAAAGATTTTGAAACAGCTATGATAAAAATGCTTCAATGAGCAATTACAAACATGCTTGGAACAAATAAAAACAACAGAGGCCGGCGCGGTGGCTCATGCCTGTAATCCCAGCACTTTGGGAGGCCGAGGTGGGTGGATCACAAGGTCAGGAGATTGAGACCATCCTGGCCAACGTGGTGAAACCCTGTCTCTACTAAAATACAAAAAACTAGCCGGGTGTGGTGGCGCATGCCTGTAATCCCAGCTACTTGGGAGGCTGAGGCAGGAGAATCACTTGAACCCGGGAGGCAGAGGTTGCGATAAGCCGAGATCACGCTATTGCACTCCAGCCTGGGCAACAAGAACGAAACTCCGT
>CAUYLG010039301.1:0-19220 GCA_963573385.1 Cacajao melanocephalus | reverse complement strand
CCTCAGGTGATCCGCCCACCTTGGCCTCCAAAGTGCTTGGATTACAGGCGTGAGCCACCTCGCCTGGCCAATTAGGAGGATTTATATGACTGCTCACTTAGGATTAAACAACCATTCACAAAAAACCTACACGGCAAATACAAGTTATAAAAAAATATATATATATTTATACAGACAAACAGAGATAATTATATCGGCAATAGACTTATGGCTGATTCATATTTAATTTTACTCAACACCGTCTTAAATTGTTCAGACTTAAATACTGTCATACACAGTATTATAAACTAGATAATCAAAACACAATTAATTGATGTGAGGTGGCAAACCCTAGCATATATAATACGAAAATAAAAAACTGCAAAACAAAGTTAAAGCACAGAATACAAAACTTATTTGGCACCATCAAGTAGATCAGTATATTCATGAAAGGAATCCTAGAAAAATATAGGCCAAAGTAATATGAGAACACTTGAAGGTAAATCAAAGCTGAGAACTTTCCAAATTTTGATGTAATAAAAATTTTGCAACCAGTAATACTTGATTCAAAATTTTACTTCAAAAACAAGATGAAAATAAAGACTGTCCAAAATAAAAGGTGTGGTTGTTATCACCACTACCACAGTCCTACAAAAAATACTAGATTGGCCGGGTGCTGTGACTCCCACCTGTTATCCCAGCACTTTGGGAGACCAAGGCGGGCTAATTGCCTAAGCTCAGGAGTTCAAGATTAGCCTGAGCAAAGTGGGGAAACCTTTTCTCTACTTAAAAAAAAAAAAAAAAAAAAAAAAAAAAGCTCAGTGACTCATGAATATAATCCTGCAATTTTAGCAGGCCATGGCGGTCAGATCACTTGAGACTAGGAGTTCAAGATCAGCCTGATTGCCGGGCGTGGTGGCTCATGCCTGTAATCCCAGCACTTTGGGAGGCCGAGGCAGGCGGATCACGAGGTCAAGGGATCTAGACCATCCTGGCCAACACAGTGAAACCCCATCTCTACTAAAATATAAAAATTAGCTGGGCATGGTGGCACATGTCTGTAGTCCCAGCTACTCGGGAGGCTGAGGCAGAATTGCTTGAACCCGGGAGGTGAAGGTTGCAGTGAGCCGAGATTGCACTACTGCACTCCGGCCTGGCACCTGGTGACAGAGCAAGACTCTGTCTCAAAAGAAAAAAAAAAAAAAAAAAAAGATCAGCCTGATCAACACAGTGAGACTGCATATAAACAAAGAAAAATGCTAAATGAATCCATTAGGTTGAATATTAAAATGATGCTGGATAGCATTATAAAGCCACATATAATTGTAATGCTCTCCATTAAATACAAATATACAGACACATAAAGAATCTTTTTTTTCTTTGGAGACATGGTCTTACTCTGTTGCACAGGCTGGAGTTAAGTGGCATGATTTCAGCTCACCGAAACCTCCTCCTCCTAGGCTCCAGCAATTCTCCTGCCTCAGCCTCCCAAGTAGCTGGGGCAGGCATCACCATGCCCAGCTAATTTTTTTTTCTTTTTTTTGTATTTTTAGTAGAGACAGAGTTTCACCATGTTGGCCAGCTGGTCTCCAACTCCCAACCTGAAATAATCCACCTGCCTCGGCCTTCCAGAGTGGTAGGATCACAGGTATGAGCTACCACGCCCAGGCAAAAGTTCTTTACTATCATAATGATGGTATATAAAACCCTTAGAATTACAATTTTTAATAACTGAAAAATACACAGGTATAGTTTTTATATTAAATTGAAGTTGTTATGAGATTAAAATATATTGTTTTAGTTTTAAGATGTTTTATGTAATCTCCATTTTTTTTTTTTTCTTTGAGACTGAGTTGCTCTCTTGTTGCCCCTTCTGGAGTGCAATGATGGGATCTTGGCTCACTGCTACTTCTGCCTCCCTGGTTCAAGCGATTCTCCTGCCTTAGCCTCCCAAGTAGCTGGGATTACAGGCATGTGCTACCACGTCCAGCTAATTTTGTATTTTTAGTAGAGATGGCATTTCTCTATGTTGGTAAATTCCTGGTGAATTCCACGATTTGCCAGGAATCTATAACTATTATTGAAATGAACTAACCTGACTCCATCTTAGAAATAAGGCTGACAAGCTCCAGCTTAGCTTCTCCCTCCCTGCCACAGCCCCCACAGGTGCATTACTGAGTCAGGCTGTACCCTGAGCCTTGAACTGTTGAGGTTTGGGTCATGCTGTTCTCAGCACCTGTAACCGAGGTAACCATGTCATGCTTGGTAAGTCTACCTGCTATTGTGAATACCCGTCTTGGTCATCGATTGTATGGAAATACTCTTAGTAACTAGTAATCATGAGAACCTCCACCTCCCCTGGTTACCAGTTTCCTCCCCTAACTTGCTTATTCTGCTTCTGTAAAATTCCGCTTTGCTCCCTTACCCTAAGCAACATATAAAAGGAAATCAGACCCCTTCCATGGGGCCGAGAGAAATTTGAGTGTTAGCTGCCTCTTGGTTGCCAACAATAAAGGACTCACAATCAGAATTCAGTGTGGCACTCTCTCTAATTCGCTCGGATATAACATTATATCTATCTGTATGTTTATGTATATATATATATGTATACACACACACACACGATATTCTTTTATACACACACACACACACACACACACACCAGGGCTCAAAAATATATGAAGTAAATACTGACAAAAGTGAAGTAAGAAATATACAGCAACATAATAATTATAAACATGGAGACCCGATTTGCAGTAATAAATTAAAAAAACAAAAAACTTACACAACAATATAGACTGTATTAATTATTCTGCATACAGAGGAATATCTGAGAGTAGATAATTTATAAAGATAAAAGGGCTGGGCACGGTGGCTCATGTCTGTAATCCCAGCACTTTGGGAGGCTGAGGCAGGTGGATCACAAGGTCAGGAGTTCAAGACCAGCCTGGCCAATATGGTGAAACCCTGTCTCTACTAAACATACAAAAATTAGCCGAGTGTAGTGGTGCACACATGTAATCTCAGCTACTTGGGAGGCTGAGGCAGGAGAACTGCTTGAATATGGAAGGCAGACGCTGCAGTGAGCCAATATAGTACCACTGCACTCCAGCCTGGGCAACATAGTGAGACTTCATCTCAAAAAAAAAAAAAAAAAAAGGTTTGGCTCACAGTTCTGCAGACTATACAAGAAGTATGTGCCAGCATCTGCCTCTTGTGAGGTTTTCAGGAAGCTTACAATCATGGTGGAAGGAAAAGAGTAACTGGACTAATCACATGCTAATCACATGGTAAGAGACAAAGTAACTGTGAGGTGAAGGAGCCAGGTTCTCTTAATAAACCAGCTCTCATTTGAGTACAGTATAACCTTTTTGATTGCCAAGAGGATGGTGTCAAGCCATTCATGAGGAATTTGCCTGTAATGACCTGAACATCTCCCACCAGGTTCCACATCAAACATTGAGGATTACGTTAAAGCATGAGGCAGACATCCAAATCATATCATAAAACAACTAGGCTTAGCAGGCATGTACAAAACTTTCCAGTCAAAAGCAAGATAAGACCAGGTGAAGTGGCTCACACCTGTAATCCCAACACTTTGGGAGGCCAAGGCAGGAGGATCACAAGGTCAGGAGTTCAAGACCAGCCTGGACAATATGGTAAAACCCCGTTTCAACTTAAAATACAAAAATTAGCCGGGCATGATGGTACGTGCCTATAGTCCCAGCTATTCAGGAGGCTGAGGCAGGAGAATGGTTTGAACCCAGGAGACAGAGGTCGCAGTGAGCCAAGACTGCGCCACTGTACTCTAGCCTGGGCTACAGAGCAAGAATGTCTCAAAAAATGAAAAAGCAAGATAATACACAATATTCTTATTTGCACCTGGTATATTCTATTAGGATGCATACCAAGTCCTATTAAATTTAGGAATATCAGCTGGGTGCAGTGGCTCATGACTATAATCCCAACACTCTGAGAGACCAAGGTGGAAGGATCACTTGGTCGAGTCTTAGATCAGCATGGGCAACATAGTGAACACCTGACCCTCCTAATAATAAAAAAACAAACCAACAAACCAGGAATGATAGTGTATGTCTATAGTTCCAGCTCAAGAGGCTGAGGTGGAAGGATCACTTGAGTATAGCAGGTTGAGGTTGTAGTGAGCCAAGATCATGCCACTGCACTACAGCCTGGTTGACAGAGTAAGATCTTTTTTTTTTTTTCCTTTTTCGTATTTTTTTTTTTTTTACAGAGACAGGGTTTCACCAGGTTGGTCAGGCGGGTCTTAAACTCCTAACTTAAGGTGATCTGCCCGCCTCGGCCTACCAAAGTGCTAGGATTACAGGCGTGAGCCATCGCACCCAGCCAAGATCCTGTCTTAAAACGAAAACAACAAATAAAGAAGACCAAAAGTATAAAGTATATGTTTTTCTACCAAAATTGAATGAAACTAGAAATTAACAGCAAAAGCAAAACTGGCAAATACAAACATATATGAAAATAAAGGACACTCAGGCCGGGCAATGTGGCTCACACCTGTAATCTCAGCACTTTGGGAGGCTGAGGCGGGCAGGTTACATGAGGTCGGAGTTTGAGAACAGCCTGACCAACATGGAGAAACCCCGTCTCTACTGAAAATACAGAACTAGTTGGGCATGGTGGCACGTGCCTGTAATCACAGCTACTCGAGAGGCTGAGGCAGGAGAATTACTTGAACTCAAAAGGAGGAGGTTGCAGTGAGCCAAGATCGAGCCACTGCACTCCAGCCTGGGCAACAAGGGCAAAAACTCCATCTCAAAAAAAAAAAAAAAAGGAAAGAAATGAAAAGAAACTCTTCAACACTTTCTTGCTCAAGGGTCAAAAAATTTAATTTTTCAAAGATGTTAATATGACTTACAGTGGTAAACAAATTCAATACGATCTCTGTAACAATCCCAATGCACAGTTTTCAACAGAAATATAATTTAAAATTTTAAAATTTGATAATAAACTATGGACAAATACCCATGTAAAAGAACAAAGAGGCATTATACTTCCTGATTTTAAAACATAATAAAAGCTACAATAACAAAAACAATGTGGTACTGCCACAAAGATAAATGGATGAAAGAATAGAATGGAGAACACAGAAATGAACCCTTCTATGTATGACCAAGTGATCTTTCAAATGAGCAAACAATAGAGAAAAAGATAATCTCATCAAAAAATAATACTGAAAACTGGATATCTACAATGATAACATAAAGTTGGAATATTCCCTTGAACCATATACAGAAAATAATTTAAATAAAATACTTAAGACATAAAAGATAACAAATCTTTTAGAAAAAAATATACAAAAAAGACCTAACATGGGCCTTGGCAAAGTTTTCTTAGAACGACATTAAATGTAAGAGTAACAACAACAACAAAAAAAACAGAAAAATGTAACTGCACCGTACTTCAAAATTCCTGCACATCAAAAAAAAAAAAAAAAAAATTCAATACACAATGCCTCCTAGCAAATAGGTGAAAATATTTGCAAATCACATGTGGTAGGAGTTAATATTCAGAATATATAAACAACTCTTAAAACTTAACAATAGGCCGGGTGCGGTGGCTCACACCTGTAATCCTAGCACTTTGGGAGGCCGAGGTGGGTGGATCACCTGAGGTGAGGAGTTCAAGACCACCCTGGCCATCATGGTAAAACCCTATCTTAAAAACAAAAAACAAAACAAAAAAAAAACCTTAACAATAAAGTTGAATAACTTGATTTGCAAATAAACAAATAATATAACTAAATTTTTATCAAAAGAGATACACAAGGCTAGGCGCAGTGGCTCACACCTGTAGTCCCAGCACTTTGGGAGGACAAGACAGGCGGATCACGAGGTCAGGAGTTTGAGACCAGCCTGAGCAATATGGTAAAACCTTGTCTCTACCAAAAAATACAAAAATTAGCAGCGCATGGTGGCGTGCGCCTATATTCCCAGCTACTCAAGAGTCTGAGGCAGGAGAATCACCTGAATCCGGGACGTAGAAGTTGCAGTGAGTTGAGATGGTGCCACTACACTCCAGTCTGGGCAACAGAGCAAGACTCCATTTCAAAAAACAAAAAATAAAACAAAAACAATACAAAACAAAAGATACACAAATGAGAAAAAGCACTTGAAAGGAAATGCAAAATTAATATTTTGTAGAGAAACACATAAAAATAACAATAAAAAAGAAAACTGTCTCACATTCATTAGAATGGGTACTTTTTTTTTTTTGAGACAGAGCTTTGCTCTTGTCCCCCAGACTGTGGTGCAATGGCAGCACTTTGGGAGGCCGAGGCGGACAGATCACTAGGACTCCTGTTCAAGACAGGCCTGGCCAAGATGGTGAAATCCCATCTCTACTATAAATACAAAAATTAGCCGGGTGCAGTGGTGGGCACCTGTAATCTCAGCTTCATGGGAGGTTGAGGCAGGAGAATTGCTTGAACCCAGGAGGTGGATGTTGCAGTGAGCCAAGATTGCGCCATTGTACTCCAGCTTGGGCAACAAGGGTGAAACTCCCATCTCAAAATGGTAAATATATAAAATTTTAAAAAATTAAAAAGAAAATTTTGTCACATTTTAAAGTAAACTTTTAGAATATTATGTCACCTGAAATAAGCCAGTAACAAAACAATAGTATATGATTCCACTCACGACACATCTCAAGTCATCACACTCATAAAAACAGAAAGTGGAAAGGTATTTATCAAGGGCTGCAGAGACGGTAAAATAGGTTTTTCTAACTTAATGGGTATCGACGGGTATCGACTTTTCGTTTCACAAGATAGAAAATTTTTAGAAGTCTTTTGCGTAACAATGTGAATATACTTAACATGTCTGAAATGTGCAGGTTCTTTTTGAGACAGAGTCTCGGCCAGGCGCAGCGGCTCATGTCTGTAATCCCAGCATTTTGGGAGGCTGAAGTGGGTGGATCACGAGGTCAGGAGTTCGAGACCAGCCTGACCAACGTGGTGAAACCTCGTCTCTAAAATAATAATAAAATAAAATAAAATAAAAAAGAGACAAGAGTCTCACTCTGTCACCCAACCTGGAGTGTAGTGGAACAATTATGGTTCACTTCAGCCTCAAACTCCCAGACTCAAATAATCCTCCCCAGTCAATCTCCCACGTAGGTGGGATCACAAGGTGCATATCACCATGCCTGGCTATTTTAAAAAAGTTTTGTAGAGAGGGAATCACGATGTTTCCCAGGCTGGTCTCAAACTTTTAGGCTCAAGTGACCCTCCCTTTTTTATTTTATTTATTTATTTTTGAGATGGAATCTTGTTCTTGTTGCCCCAGGATGGAGTGCCGTGGCGCAATCTCGGCTCACTGCAACCAATCTCCGCCTCCTGGGTTCAAGTGATTCTCCTGCCTCAGCCTCCCGAGTAGCTGGGATTACAGGCACCCGTCACCACACCCGGCTGATTTTTTTGTATTTTTAGCAGAGACAGGGTTTCACTATGTTGGTCAGGCTAGTCTTAAATTCCTGACCTCAGGCGATCCACCCGCCTCGGCCTCCCAAAGTGCTGGGATTACAGATGTGAGCCACAGCGCCTGACCAATCCTCCTGTCTTAAACTCCTCAAATCCTAGGATTACAGATGTGAGCCACCACTATGTCTGACCCTGAAATGTATACTTAAATAAATTTAAGATGGTAAATTTCATGTTACGTGTTTTTACAACAATTAATTTTTCTAAAGGAAAAAGTGAAAAAAATACAGAATTATAAATCTTTTCAAAAATGACCTTCAAATCATAAAAGTGTTTCTCTTAAAGGAAATACATATTTATTATTAAACACATGGTGAAAATAAGAGTATTTCTATTACTATTCACTTAGACAAGATAAAACAACCATCATAAATCAGCTAAGAAAGAATATATACAAGATAAGCGGTAACCAAAATTGGGATCATAATTATAGATATAAATACATACGCACATATAATTTGATTGTGATAAACATATGGCTAATTTATCTCTTAACTGAACCTCACACTGACTTTAAAGTACACAGAATTGCAAATTTTCTATAATTATAAGTAAAACGAAAAACCACAATAGACTGATGTTAAGAAACTACACTGAAAAAACACAGTAATATAGAACTGCACAAAAATAATAAAAGAAATTTTTACTCATAAAATCTGGCACGCAACATTGACATACCACTAAAAATGGATCTGTCAGCCAGGCGCAGTGGCTCAGGCCTGTAATCCCAACACTCTGGGAGGCCGAGGCGGGCAGATCACCTGAGGTCAGGAGTCTGAGACCAGCCTGACTAATATGGTGAAACCCTATTTCTACTAAAAACACAAAAAATTAGCCAGGCATGGTGGCGCACACCTGTCATCTCAGCTCTGGGGAGGCTAAGGCAGGAGAATCAATTTAACCCGGGAGGCAGAGGTTGCAGTGAGCTGAGATCACACCACTGCACTCCAGCCTGGGACACAGCAGACTCCGTCTCAAAAAAAGAAAAAAAAGAAAAAGAATTTGTCTAGATAACTACAATATTTGACTGTAATTGTGTACTAATAGAAGGTAGGTATTTTGAATCACTGGCATGTACTGCAAAGCAGCAAAATTTCAGAGAAACTCAGTATAATTATAAATAGAAGATTCTATTGAGAAACTTTAAATAAGCATGTAAAAGAAACAATTTAATTTTTATGTTTTAAATATATGGTTTGTTTTTTTTTTTTTGGGTGGGGGACGAAGTTTCACTCTCGTGGCCCAGGCTGGAGTGCCATGGCAAGATCTCGGCTCATTGCAACCTCTGTCTCCCAGGTTCAAGAGATTCTCCTGCCTCAGCCTCCCAAGTAGCTGGGATTACAGGCATGAACCACCGAGCCCTGCAATATATGTTAGTTTTTACAAAAATTAGCTGGACATGGTAGTGCATGCCTGTAATATCACCTACTCAGAAGGCTGAGGCAGGAGAATTGCTTAAACCCAGGAGGCGGAGGTTGCAGTGAGCTGAGATCGCACCACTGCACTCCAGCCTGGGTGACAGAGGAAAACTCTATCTCAAAAAAATAAAAAATAAAAAAAGCAGAGGGACATCATACTTTAGAATTTCGAACTGTATTTCAAGACTCTGGTAATAAAAACAGGATCCAATGTGCAGAAAAATTTAAAGACCAATGGAATAGAAACCACTACTCACACATATTTCAGACATCATGCAACAAGAGAACTTACAAATGGTTGAACAGAGAGTTTCTCAAAATATGCAGATATTTGTGTGTCCCGAAAAACAATGGAAAAGGAGTCAGACTGTGCAGTCTCTTATATGCCATGAGGAGGAGTTCGGCTGTTATTGTAAGCTTGAAGGAAGATCACCAAAGGGAAAGTTATAATCATTAAAGAATTTAGAAGCTTAAGACATGGCTCACCCCTATAATCCCAGCCCTTTGGGAGGCCGAGGCAGGTAGGTTACCTGAGGTGAGGAGTTCGAGACCAGCCTGGCATGGTGAAACCCCATCTCTACTAAAAATACAAAAAGTTAGCTGAGCATGGTGGTGGGCACCTGTAATCCCAGCTACTTGGGAAGCTGAGGCAGGAGAATTGCTTGAACCCAGGAAGCAGAGGTTGCAGCTGAGATTGTGCCATTGCACTCCAGCCTGGGTGACAGAGTGAGACTCTGTCAAAAATAATAATAATAATAATAAAGCATAAGAGAGAAGATGTCCCTATGTTGAAGAAACAAAAACAAAAACAATCCAGCTGTCCAGAAACTATTTTCTTTGGAACATAGCTTCCCAAGTCACATTTTAAGGACTGACTTTATCTTTCACCATAGGACGTCTTATCTGTGTCATGTGTTGTATTCACTCTTACCTTGAGGTTTGGCTACCATCTTATATCTCTTCATATTCCAGGGTTTTTTTCCTTTCTCCAGACACGTGATCAGGTCTAAATTAGACACAGCAACACCTGTTTTTTTTAATATATAAATAAATAACATGAATCTTGCTCATATTCTCCAGTTACTGACCTAGTAATTTTCTCAGTAAAGAAGACGTAATAGAATATCCTGGAAAATTAATCTTATAATACTAATTTATATGAGAAATTTCTAAATATTTAGAATTTTTTTTAATTTGAGACAAAGTTTTGCCTTTGTTGCCCAAGCTGGAGTGCAATGGCGTGATCTCAGCTCATCACAACTTCCATCTCCTGGATTCAAGCTATTCTCCTGCATCAGCCTCCCAAGTAACTGAAATTACAGGCATGTGACATCATGCCCAGGTAATTTTGTATTTTTAGTAGAGACGGGGTTTCTCCATGTTGGTCAGGCGGGTTTCAAACTCCCAACCTCAACTGATCTGCCCGGCTCAACCTCCCAAAGTGCTGGGATTACAGGCATGAGCCACCACACCTGGCCTGAAATTTTTTTTTTTTTTATCTTCAGAAAACCATAGGTTCACCACTACACAATCTGCCGGTAATTCCAGCTATTTTGGGTGATTTCATCATTTGATAGCCTGAAATATTTTTAATGTGTAGAATCTTAATTTTACTACCTGGTACTACTGAATCAAAAATTGGTGTTGGCAATTAGATTTTAAGATGTGGGCAACAATGTTTTATGCCACTAAATTTCTGGAACTACCATTAATCTAGAGTGAAGGCACAGATCAGCTCAGAAATGTGGAAAGTTCAGGTCAAGATAAAACAACTACATGAGGTTCCACTTCCCCTTGCCAAAGGCTCCCTCCCTCCCTCTCCCTGGTGGCCACAGGGCTCCCCCACAGCTGGGCCTAGTAGCAGCAAGCGGGTGTCTCTTCCCACCCCACCCCACTTCCCCTTCCCTCCTCTCCCCTCCCTGCGCCTCGTGCTGGCTTGGGGCAGCTCCGCAGAGCCCGCCCCCCTCAATCTCCGACCAAGGTGCCTCCTGGGGTGGGGACCTTGGCTCGCCTAGAGCCATTTCACAATTCTAAATGATGTCTGATAATGGAGAACCGGAAGACAAGCCTCCAGCACCTCCTGTGCCAATGAGCAGTACCATTTTTAGCACTGGAGGCAAAGACCCTTTGTCAGCCAATCACAGTTTAAACCTTTGCCCTCTGTTCCAGTGGAGAAAAAGCCCAGGAATAAAGTCATCTCCATATTCTCAGGCACAGAGACAGGAAGTAAAAAGAAAGAAAAGGAATGACCAGAAATTTCTCCTCCATCTGATTTTGAACACACTATCCATGTTGGCTTTGATGCTGTTACTGGAGAATTCACTGGCATGCCAGAATAGTGGGCTCGATTACTACAGACCTCCAATATCACCAAACTAGAGCAAAAGAAGAATCCTCAAGCTGTGCTGGATGTCTTAAAATTCTACGACTCCAACAGTGAAGCAGAAATATCTGAGCTTCACTCCTCCTGAGAAAGATGGCTTCCCTTCTGGAACACCAGCACTGAATGCCAAGGGATCAGAAACATCAGCAATAGTGACAGAGGAAGATGATGATGATGAAGAGACTGCTCCTCCTGTTACTGTCCCAGGACCAGATCATACAAAATCAATTTACACACGGTCTGTAACTGACCCTGTTCCTGCACCAGATGGTGGTGCCAAGTCTTCAGACAAACAGAAAAAGAAGACTAAGATGACAGATGAAGAGATTATGGAGAAATTAAGAACTATTGTGAGCACAGATGATTCTAAGAAAAAATATACAAAATATGAAAAAATTGGACAAGGGGCTTCTGGTTCAGTTTTCACTGCTACTGACGCATTGGGACACGAGGTTGCTATCAAACAGATTAATTTACAGAAACAGCCAAAGAAGGAATTGATCATTAATGAGATTCTGGTGATGAAAGAATTAAAAAATCCCAACCTAGTTAACTTCTTGGACAATTACCTGGTAGGAGATGAATTGTTTGTGGTAATGGAGTAACTTGCTGGTGGATCACTTACTGATGTTGTAACAGAAACCTGCATGGATGAAGCACAGGTTGCTGCTGCATGCAGAGAGTGTTTCAGGCACTGGGGTTTTTACATGCTAATCAAGCGATCCACAGAGACATCAAAAGTGACAATGTACTTCTGGGAATGGAAGGATCAGTTAAACTTACTGACTTTGGTTTCTGTGCCCAGATCACCCCAGAGCAAAGCAAAGGCAGTACCATGGTCAGAACACCATACTGGATGGAACCAGAGGTGGTTACACAGAAAGCTTACGGCCCTAAAGCTGACATATGGTCTCTGGGTATCATGGCTATTGAGATGGTAGAAGGAGAGCCTCCATACCTTAGTGAAAATCCCTTGAGGGCCTTGTACCTAATAGCAACTAATGGAACCCCAGAACCTCAGAATCCAGAGAAACTTTCCTCAATATTCCAGGATTTCTTAAATCAATGTTTGGAAATGGATGTGGAAGAAAGGGGTTCAGCCAAAGAATTATTACAGCGTCCTTTCCTGAAACTTGCCAAACCACTATCTAGCTTGACAACACTGATCATGGCAGCTAAAGAAGCAATGAAGAGTAACTGTTAACATCACTGCTGTGGCCTCATATCCTTTTTTCCATTTTCTAAAAGAAGGCTTTTAGTATACGAAAATTATTACTCCTTTTGGGGTTTAAAGAAATTGTCTGCATAACTTGGATGAAAATAGCAAATGACTATTCTCTGAAGACAACAAAGAGAAAATTGCAAAAAGGAAATTATGACTTTCCTATGAACCCCTTCTTGAGGGTCCAAAAGGAATTGTGGACTAAATCACCAGCCTTAGGTCTTTCAGCAAACAGCCTATCAGGGCCATTTATCACGAGTGAGATTTGCATTTTACTTTGCTGACTTTGTTGTAATAGATCCCATTAATTGTCCTCTTTGGGGTATTTCCAATACTTGAATGGCAGATTTGAGTTTTTCAGAGTATTTGTTTCATCTCATAGTCTTTCTCTCCTTCATAGCTTTCCTTTCCTTAACTTGCACCTTTTGAGTTGCTTTTGAGTTTCTCATGCCTAGGCAAGTGTAATAGAAATTATGTAGCTCCTTATGCTGGCAAAGGAGTTCTGTATAGTTTCACTTTGTATAAAAGTTAGGACCAGCTGTTGTTACATGTAATATTTTAGTTCAGAACTTGACCTGAAGGAAGGGAAGAAAAGTATGTGATTTTTACCTTTTTTAACAAATGTGAAAAAGTTTTATATAATTCTGTGGTAGTAAGTTTGGCATTTGTAACATGAATAGAGAGAAGACTAATAATCTATATTTATAACTAAATCATTGAGATAGAAAAAGATTCCCATTGACTACAGAATTCTTCCAATTTTGTCTTCCCTTCTGCCTGTTTTCAGGTTTGGCTCTAGGAACCAAAGTGATTTGTTCTTGTTCCAACTTGGCTTTATGACTTTGGTTAGAGCCACTACCTTCCTCTCCTCTCCTTTTTCCCCTTCATTTTGGAAGTAAATTTCTGTATATGTTGCAATTTTAGATTTAGGTGTGTTCTTTTCGTTTTTCATTAATCCTCTCTCACCTCACACATACAACCCTCCCATGGCAAATAATACAATAACCAGTGAATTTTCAGAATTTAAAATTAGTTGTTTTGTGTTTTTTTTCATTTAAAGGAGAAAAACATTTGGGACTAGCAGAGGCAGAGTGAGAGACATGAACCTTGGCGAGCTCTGATACAGTGAGACCAGATTATATTCATGAAAGAGAAATGTTAGTGTGTTATAGAGGAGCAGCTGATAACCAAACAACTGCAGACACTTGTTGGAAGTCTCATTGTCCCAGATCATTATCAGTGTTTTATTATCTATGAGAACTTAAGTGACAGAGTATTTCTTGGTAAATTTATAGATCATTTGAGATGTTTAGTTTTTCTTTTTCAAATAAGCAGAAGATATTAACGTAAAAAACTGGAGAAAGAAAAATATATGTGTTGATAGCAACAATTTTTTCTTTTAAAGATTCTAAAAGGTCTGAGACCTGTAGCATTCATTATTTGAGTGCCCTCTCTTCTCTCCTCTCTTCCCATCCCCTCCCTTTCTCTTCTCTTTTTTCCTCTCCTCTCCTTCTCTCCTGTATTCATTGTTTTGCTTTTAGAGTAGGTATTGTTCAAATATCTGTGTTTTGGTTCTGGTATTTTGTTCCCACCATCCCCTTCCCCCCAATAACTTCACCCCTGCTTGCCACCCTGCAGTAGTACAAATCATGAATAAAAGTAATTTTGCTGTTGTAGTGTACATTGGGGAAACTAGCAGGGTTTTATTTCCATTATTTTAATCCCACTATATCTGTGTTAAGATATAATTATAAGGAAAGACGTGACTGTTTCGTATTGATAAAGCAGGAAAGTTTTCAGAAAAATGAGAATAATTAATGAAACAAAAAAAATATCTACATGAACAAATCCCAGATTTTCCTAAAAACAGGAATCTGAGGCTGGGCGTGGTGGCTCACGCCTGTTATCCAAGCATTTTGGAGGCCAAGGCTGGCGGATCACTTGAGGTCGCAAGTTCAAGACCAGCCTGACCAACACGGTGAAACCCCGTCTTAAAAAAACAAACAAACAAACAAACAAAAAAACCCAGGGATCTGAAACTTATTTACGTAAAGCACAGATTGCCAGAAATCTTTCTACAATGAAGAGAAATGAAACCTTTAGGACATATTAGAAATTGTGTTTTGAAGTTATCCTTACCCAGGAAAACCAAGTTTCTGTAGTTCTCTAACATCACATTTCTATATAAATTCTTCTGTGCTGTGTCAAGGCATTGCCACTCCTCCAGAGAGAATTCTATGGCTACATCCACAAACGTCAATGGTCCCTGAAAAACATACAAACATATACACATTTACCAAGTGACCATGAAGAAGGGAATCAAATAATATCAAGAATAGTAAAACAAAACCTTATAATTTATAGTTGCTATATAATAAATTTTGGTGTGTTGTGTACTATTTAATATAAAACCTAACCCCCAGCTCTGCTTAAGATTAACTAACTCCCTATAAATCCTGTCTTACCTATTCTCCCCACATTCTCAGCAAAGTTCCCAGGACTCCCGTTTCACTTGCTAACCAGCTGCAAGGTCACAGGGCAAGATAACATCCAAAGAATGTACAATGCGTTTCTCAAAAAGCTATTTTTTAAATGTAATGTACATCACAAGACATGTTGCAAATTAATTGTTCTTTGTTCTCACTTCTGTAAACCTGTTAGCTGCTATGTAATCCTGGATGTATAAAAGTACCCTATTCTCTTCTTCTAGGGCTCAGACTTAGAATGCTAATCCTCTGAGCCGGTGGCCACCTTAATAAAATCCTGCTTCACCCATTAGTCTCTCCAGTCTCTTGGATATTCTGTAACACCAAGGGCAGAATTTTCTATTTGACTCAAGGTGAAATGAGACACTAAAGAGAATTGGTTATAACTTACAGGAGTGACTAAAATTATCTAATTAAATATTTTTAAACACAGAAATATTATCTAATATATTTTCTATGAGAAAAGAAAGTGACATAAGACCTACATCAGTGAATATATGTTACCAGCATGAACACAAATATATACTTTTGTTTGTTTGTTTTTTGTGACAAGGTTTCTCTCTTGTTGCTCAGGCTGGAGTGCAATGGCGTGATCTTGACCCACTGCAACCTCTGCCTCCTGGGTTCAAGCAATTCTCCTGCTCAGCTTCTGGAGTAGCTAGGATTACAGGTACACGCCACCATAACCAGGTAATTTTTTGTAGTGACGGGTTTTCTCCATGTTGGTCAGGCTGGTCTTGAACTCCCGAACTCAGGTGATGTGCTCGCCTCATCCTCTCCAAGTGCTGGGATTACAGGTGTGAGCCACTGCGCCGCACCCAAATATGTACATTTTTTACTGCTATATTTACATCATAAAAAATGAGTTGTGTATATTTTTCAGATGGAAAAAAAGTGTCGAGTTAGAAGATGCCTCTCACATTTTAATGGGTACAACAAACTGGAGATCTTGTTAATATAGATTATTTTTTCAGAAGATCTGGAATAAAGTTTGAGTTTCTAAATTTCTAATAAGACCATCAGTAATGTCAATGTTCTGACCCAAGAAGAATATTTTGTCAAACATCCAGTAAGCAGAAGCACCTGTGTTTTTCCCAGTTTATCTGGCCTGTGAACAAAGATGAGTGGTTTCATTTTCTAAAGACAGATATGTGCAAGGAAAACTAAAAAAAGGGAAGCTGCTAGATTAAATGTGATAATGTATATACAGCAGCTACATAAAGATACTTAACAATGAAGAGAAAAATAATTAACTGGATAGTGAAATACATCTGTAAGGGAGCTCTTTAACCAAGTGAATCGTTAACATCAACTGCACTAGGACAGATTTTTATTAAGTGCTGATACACACAGAAGAACACAGTATCACTGCTAGAATATCTTCCCACAAAAGTACAGTCTGAATTTAACCACAAAGAAACATCAGTTCTATGTAAAGTTCAAGATGGAGAAGATATCGCTCTTGTTCTGTAATTTTTCATAGTGATTTTAAGTAGTATCTCTTTAGCACCCTAGAAAGCAGGTATTTCCCAATAACTCTTTTTCAGGACTTTCTGGGTAATAAATGCCATCCTGTTCAAATAAGCATTTTAAAATTTTGTTCTTCATATAGCTAACGGAGAACACAGAGGGAACCTCAACATTACAAGTCCTCCGTCTTTACTAAGGACCCCAGCTCTTCCCTAATAAAGATCTCGAGAGGGCCGGGCACTGTGGCTCATGCCTGTCCCAGCACTTTGGGAGGCTGAGGCAGAAGGATCACAAGGTCAAGAGATCAAGACCATCCTGGCCAACATGGTGAAGCCCTGTCTCTACTAAAAAAAATACAAAAATTAGCTGGGTGTGGTGGCGCGTGCCTGTAGTCCCAGCTACTTGGGAGGCTGAGGCAGGAGAATTGCTTGAACCCAGGAGGCGGAGATTGCACCACTGTACTCCAGACTGGCGCCTGGCGACACAGCAAGACTCTGTCTCAAAAAAAAAAAAAAAAAAGATCTTGAGAATCCACTCTTTCTCATGTTCAATATCCACAAAGGGAACTTTTTTTTTTTTGAGACAGAGTCTCGCTCTGTTGCCCAGGCTGGAGTGCAGTGGATTGATCTTGGCTCACTGCAACCTCTACCTCCTGGGTTCAAGCGATTCTCCTGCCTCAGCCTCCCGAGTAGCTGGGGTTATAGGCACCTGCCACCAGGCCAGCTAATTTTTGTATTTTTAGTAGAGTGGGGTGTCATCATGTTGGCCTGGCTGGTCTCAACTATCGACCTCGTGATCCTCCCGTCTCAGCTTCCCAAAGTGCTGGGATTATAGGCGTGAGCCACCGCACCCGCCATAAAGGGAACATTTTTAATACTGCAGTTTATAAACTCATGGTATAAATTCTGCATAGCACAGAAGAAGCCAAGATGTAGAGAATGTAGAGAAAGGTCTTGTATATAGGACAGAAATATTTTTCAGAGACCTTTGACTATCATATTTTGAAGTAGTTAAAACAAACCATTAAGGAGGAAAAACACAAGTAGAGAAGTAAAGGTTTGAAGGTACAAAACACATGGCACTCCAGGAGGCAGAGTGGACAGAGCTCTTGATCTGAGACACATTTAGCTTTATAAAGTCATTTTTGGCCAGGTGTGGTGGCTTATGCCTGTAATCCCAGCATTTTGGAAGGCTGAGGCGGGCAGATCACAAGATCAGGAGTTTGAGAGTAGCCCAGCCAACATGGTGAAACTCTGTTTCCACTAAAAATACAAAATTAGCGAAGCGTGGTGTCACGCACCTGTACTCCCAGCTACTCAGGAGGCTGAGGCAGGAGAATCACTTGGACTCAGGAGATGGAGGTTAAAGTGAGCTGAGATCGTACCACTGCACTCTGGCCTGGGCAACACAGCAAGATTCCATCTCAAAAACAAAACAAACCAACAAAAATGTCATTTTTTTCCTTTATCCTTCTCTGGAATTCCTTCTCAGATGGGATTCTCTGGATGAATTACACCTGCATCTTGAGAATATGCTTTTAAAGGTGTCAGCACCAACTGTTTACCTGACACCACCACACCCATAAGCAAAACGAAAACCTGCAGAAAAAGTCCACTTATTTCTGTCCTTTATAACAGAAGAGATTCAGGAACAATAAACTACTCCATAGAGATAAAAATATAACTGTTGGCCAGGCGTGGTGGCTCACGCCTGTAATCCCAGCACTTTCGGAGGCCAAGGCAGGCGGATCACGAGGTCAGGAGTTCAAGAGCAGCCTGACAAACATGATGACACCCCGTCTCTACTAAAAATACAAAAATTAGCTGGACGTGGCGGCACGTGCCTGTAATCCCAGCTACTTGGGAGGGTGAGACAAGAGAATCACTTGAAACCGGGAGGCGGAGGTTGCAGTGAGCCAAGATTGCACCATTGCACTCCAGCCTGGGTGAAAGAGTGAGACTATGTTTCAAAACAAAACAAAAAACCTGTCTTTTTTTCTGTCCTCAGATGCCCTCTCTTGCCACAGACACTAGCAATTTCTTCTAATATGGGCCATACTGTCCTATCCCCACCGAACCCAAAAGAGAACAGGCCCTGTGACCACCCTTTAGTGCAAAGGTGGAACTTAACTCTTCTAAATGTATCTTAAACCCCTCATAGTTGATTCTGGCCTCACCTCAGAATCACATGAGGCACTTAATTAAAACAATATGGATGTTTCCACCCAGAACAATAAATAGAACCTGTGCAAAGGGTACAAGTAAAGAGATTTCTGCAAATTGGCCATGTAATCCTAGTAAGAAGCCTGGGCTGATAACCACTTAGCTAAGCATTGCCTCTCAAGCTTTCTTTTCTTTTCTTTTCTTTTCTTTTTTTTTCCTGAGATGGAGTTTTGCTCTTGTTGCCCAAGCTGGAGTGCAGTGATCTCGGCTCACTGCAACCTCCGCCTCCTGGGTTCAAGCAATTCTCCTGCCTCAGCCTCCCAAGTAGCTGGCATTACAGGCATCCACCACCGCACCCAGTGTAGAGTTGGCGTTTCACCATGTTGGTCAGGCTGGTCTCAAACTCCTGACCTCATGATCCACCCACCTCGGCCTCCAAAGTGCTGGCATTACAGGCATGAGCCACCACACCCAGCCTTCTCTCAAGCTTTAATGAGCTTAAAAACTGCTTGGTAACTGTAGCCCCACTCTACATAATGTGATTCTGCAGGTTTGGAAAGGATCCACGGATGGGTGTTTTA
>CAUYLG010039300.1:0-68857 GCA_963573385.1 Cacajao melanocephalus | reverse complement strand
GGGCAGTGGGTAGGGTAGGACACTCCCAGCAGGGGACAATGAGTGGGGTGGGACGCTCCTGGGGGGGGGCAGTGGGTGGGGTGGGACGTTCCTGGGGGGGCAGTGGGTAGGGTTGGATGTTCCCAGTGGGGGGTGGTCTGTGGGAACCCATTCCCCTGTGGGGCCGCCCGGGGGGGGGGACACTTCCTAGGGCGGAGTGTGGTGGGTGGGATGGGATTCCCCTGTGGGGCAGTGGGTGGGGTGGGACACTTCCATGGGGGGACTGTGTGGGGTGGGATGTTCTCTGCAGAAGGGCAGTGGGTGGGGCGGGACCCTCCCAGTGGGGGCCGGGGGGTGGGGTGGGATTCCCCTGTGGGGGTGGAACACTCCCAGCAGTCTTGTCAGGGTCTCCATCCATGTTTCTTGACAGAAAGGAAAGAAAAGGAACTGAGAGAGTCTAAGTGACTTTGCACTTTCACCTGTTTCTGTTTCACGGGGTCACAGGTCAGGCCCCCACAGCTCATGCCAGGGATAGGTGGAGGTCTCAGCCTGTGCTGGCTCCGGGGAGGGAAGCCTTGCTGGGAAAGTGGGCCCCAGCTCCTCTCCTGTGGCCCGTTTGCCTGTAGGGCTTCCTGCAGCCTGGTCCTCCCTGGCCCCCAAGCGGGTGCCGCACTTGCACGGAGTGGGGAGGCAGCTTCCCTCCCTCTCCAGCCCCTCCTCAGGCCTGGGCTTGATGCTGAGAATCCACACCACGCAGGTGGCCCAGGACCCCTCCCCTGCCCCCTGCCCCACCGATGCCCTTCCATTCTGGCACACACCCTCTTCTGAAGTGGAGGCTCGGCCGCCAGCTGCACTGCAGGACCACGCTCTCCTTGGGGGCAACTGCTCCCGGTGGCCTGGGACGGCTGTGCCAGAGCCAGATCAGGTGTGGGTGCGGAGTGGGTCCTGAGCCACCCGGGGCCCCGCCAGGCCTATAAGGGCGGGGGGGGGGCGCACAGAGCAGAAGCCTGCCTCACCCTGCCCACACAGATGCTTCTACTGGAACCCAGAGGATCCCGCCTCTGTGCATGGAGCCCCCAGCCAGGCAGTTCTAGCCTGGCTGGGAAACCACAGCATCGGACCGGCCCAGGGTGGACACACCCCAGGAAAGGACACGTTCCCACCCCCAGACCCCCCGCAGGGATTGACCCTTCAACCAAGACCTGGCACCTTCCAGGCAGGCTGGAGTGCTCTCCTCTCCTCTGGCACCAGCCACTGTTCCAGGACGTTGTGCTGGCTCTGTGTCCTCACCCTGCGTGAGGACAGCTGGCAGGGACAGAAGTGATGCTTGGACGCGATGGTGGCCAAAGCCTGGTGTTGGGGGTCCTTCTGAGATGTCTGCCTGCCAGGGCCTGCAGGGCCCCACTGATCAAACCACCTCCCTCCTCCAGGGGCTTAGGGGAGAGGTAGGGAGGTTACCCAGCTTGCCCTAACGTAAGCCTCAGCAATACCCACTTCAGGGCTTAAATGCTGGGAGCCTAAGCCCTGGAATCAGTCAGACAGTTGGAGCTGAACCCCGCCTCCTCTCGTCCTCAGTCGGTCCATCCTCCTTGCTGAGCCCCGGCTTCCTGATCTGGGATACAGGAGATCGCTGGTGCGCAACTCACTGGTTACTGTGAGGACTCAGCCTAGACGCAGACGTGCTCAGTGCCCCTGGGAGCAGCAAGGCCTCGGTAAGTCCCTGCCTTTCACGCTCAGCCACGCGCACGTTCAGTGCTGGGCCCACGGCTCGCCTGCAAGGGCCCTTCCTGCTACTCCACCCCTTCTTGCAACTTTGCCCCTTCTTGCTACTCGCCCCTTCTTGCTACTCCGCCCCTTCTTGCTACTCCGCCCCTTCTTGCTACTCCGCCCCTTCTTGCTACTCCGCCCCTTCTTGCTACTCTGCCCCTTCTTGCTACTCCGCCCCTTCTTGCTACTCCACTGCTTCTGTAAGGCCGGTTGCCTTGATGGGAGGCTGGACACACCCACCTCTGCCCTCGGCACCTAGCCCACACCCACTGCTGCACTCTGCGCTCGGATCTGCACTCAACACCAGACTCTGCACTGGGCACCTAGCCTGCCGTTAGAAAACCCCGCCAAACCCTGCCCAATAGCAGCTGGCGCCACTCCCCCTGGACGGCCCACTCACCGGCAGTCCCGCCTACCTACCAATAGTAGCTCGCCCCGACCACATCCTGTTCCCTCACAACCAATCAAGACACCCGCACTCGCTATAAAAACCCCCGCCTCAGGAAGTCAAGCACCACTTTTCTGGCCCCACTTCCGTGGACCGTAGAACCTCGCCCGGGAGCCGAATAAATTGGAACCTAATTTTTCTTATACTGGCCTCAGTTTCCTCACTTTAAATTCGACAATAAACCTTACAGCTTCCAGGCCATTTTCCTAGATCATCATCATTCTCAAAACTGAAGAGAAACGTCCCTCCCAGGATGCTGTCTCTGCCTTCCCAGGTCCCAGCACGCTCCCTCTGTCATGAACTCCTGGAGCACCTACTGCCTGGGATCCTGGTGCTGCCCCTCAGATGTGGCCTCCTGACGAGAGCTGTGTGCTCCTCTCTGTTCTAGGCGGGCCCCGTCCTCGGACTAGCAAGGGAGCTTCCAGCACAAGCTGCGTGTGACATCAAGGTTTCCCAGTACCACGCTGTGGAAAGTGAAAAGACCAGGTGCAACTCATTTTAATACTACATATTTTTAACCGAACAGCCCAAAAGATTAGTTCCAACATAGAATCAGCATCAAGAATTCTCAGTGATGGGGCCACATGCTTTTCCTTTTACTAAGTCTTCAGAACCTAGAATGGCATATCCCAGTTTGGGCTGGCCACCTTTCTAGCACTCAGTGACGATGGAGGCTGGTGGCAGCCACGATGGGTGTAGCTCTAGACCAGGGTGTTCTTGGGAATGACAGAAATGAACTTTCTTGGGATAATCTCACGCGTAGGAGGCAGCGGAGGGGTCCTGGGCCACCTACGTGGTGTGGATTCTCTGCAAGCACTTTTATGAAAATGGCACAGAGTACTCAGTAAGTTCTTTGTCATACTTGGCCACGGTGCATGACAAGGCATGGCTGACCTTGTGCTCCTTCAGATACTATATTTTCTGGCACTGATTTTTCAGGGATGCCATTAAAAGTCAGGCATGCCTTAAATCCCGGTGTCTGCCGTGTCTGCTTTAGAGAGCTCTGCCTTGGCACCCAGTAACTTACAGACTTGCTCCGTCACTGGTCTATTCCACACCACGTGCAACAGTTTCCTGAGCTGTTGAAACCCCGGAGTTGCTGCTCAGTCCACAAATGTCATCTAGGTGTGCAGGAGGCCACAGGGAACGACAAAGAGCCCAGAGATTACTTCTTCTCCCCAGGAACGTAGAGGAGCAACATGGGTGCCCGCTCATTCCGGCCAACTGTGCCTCATCTCCAAGTGGCAAGGTTCTACCTGCTCTTCCATAAACTGTGCAGCATTTTAAAGCAGTCCAAGGAGCATAACAGAGGCTGTTGTCAGTGGAAGATAAAAACACATTTTGCAGAAGAGTCTGGGGTGCAAACTAACCTCAGCATGTTTCAGTTCCATGTTAGTTTATTTTAAATCTTAAAGAAAGACACAACAAACTGGATTTTCAGGTCTCCTGAGGGGATTTCAAAGGCAAAAATCCTGAATTGCTCCATAGAGTAGATGTCTGGTTGATTTGTAAATTGTTGGTTATACCAGAGGCATTAGAACACATCTGTAAACTCATGTCAAAAAATAGTACCGCCCCGTGAGGACTCTGATGTTAGGAACATTGATGATTCGCAGGTACGAATGCTTCTGCTCTTCCCTAGTGAGAAGTACATTTACACCTCTTAGTCCTAAGTATTGTCAGCATGTTCCTCAGGTAAGCAGCATTTAGACTCACGCTCTTTGATAATGTTTTTAAAAACAGACAGGCCCTTCTTTAACAACACCGGATATTGCTGTGTTTGATTGCTGTCTGAAAGCTTAAGGCATTTTATAATGAAAGAGTTATGATTTCAAAAATCCCCCAAATTATAAATAGAGCATCCCACCTCCTGCTTTGCCATGGAAGGTGAGGCAGCTGCCTCGCCTCAACACACCCCTGGAGCAGCGTCGCCGGGGTGGAGAAGGACGGAAATATTTTAGGATGAGAGTTACAGAATAAGGCAGCCCATGTTGACCAGCAAAGAGAAAGCTTGTAGCTGGCAGACCCAAGCACACAGTTATCAGAAAAGTATTCTCAGTCGCAGAGGGGAGATCCTGCAGGCTCAGCACATCGCTGGGAATGCTCCTCCTGTCCTCTTGCTCCCTGAGTGAAGGCTTGCTGAGCAAACGTCTGACGCGCCCATAGCTCTCCAGGAGGAAGGCGCACAGGATACCTAGGAAGGGACTCAGCTCCCTTTCATCATTGTTCTGGAACTGGTTCTTGGCTCATTCCTTCCCTAAGGTTCATCAAGACCTGGAATGTGTTACCTAGAGTTTTGCAGCTTGCCAAGGTGGGAGAACAAGGCCTATGTCTCTGCCTCTTCCCCGGGGCCAGGCTGTCCCCACAGTGTCCTGCCTTGTACTGAAGAGGGGATATCCCAGGAGTAGAGAGCAGGGTGGTGCTCCCACCTGGTACTCACACCTTCTTCCCCATTGCCCCACCTGTTCAATCAGAACAAACGCAGGCCGAGTGAACAAACCCAGGCTGGGTGAAAGGAGGTCGTGCTTGAAAAGATTCTTGCAAAGGACAGAAAGGGTGATTGCGACAGGGAGACGCCAGGCCAGAAGGCCTGTAAGCCCCTCCAGAGCTGGGGGGAGGGTCGGCTAAGGCTAGCTAGCGTGGCGGGAGATTGCATCAGTGTTTCTGAAGGAGAAAGATGATTGAGAAAGAAGGGAACTTTGAGCTGAGGAAATAGTGTGAAAAAAAATCTTCCCTGCATGATCTAAAACCATAACCAGAGAGGAGATGATCCAGACACGCCTGCCAGGGCAAAGGGGGATGGATGGCCCAGAGTTTACGGTTTGTGACGGCTTCAGGGAGGAGGCTGGGCCCAAAGATGGGTGAGATTTGCAGAGCAGCAGGGGGTGTCGGGGTGGGGGAGGATTCTTGAAGGCAGAGGGTCTCCAAGGAGTTTGGGTATTACCCTATATGCAGTGAGTAACCACTGTAGCTCTTCGTAAACGGTGGAGACATGATGGCAGCAGTGTTTAAGGAACATCGGTCTGACAATAATCAATGCGGCCTGCCCAGAAATTTAATCTCTGAATGAACTCCACTCCTCTACCTGTGCCGTGAGCAGGAGCCTCAGCTTGAGAAGTGGAGGGTGTGACTCACGCCACGTGTCAAAACCACCAATGGCTGCACCCAGGGTAGCCCGGAGGTGTGTCTGAGGTTTCTAGGAAGCGTTGCTCCTCTGGCCCGTGGGTTGTCGTTTTCTTCCACCCGAAACATTCTGACCTCGAATGCCTTCTTGTCCAAGTCCTATCCGTCTTCTAAGACTGGCACAAAGACCTTCTCCACAAAGCGTTTCCTGACCATGTCATCACACCCTCACCCCTCTCACCCTTCACCTCACAGTCTCTAGGACTCATCAGGGGCCATAAGAAGGAGACAGACACATACTGAGCACAAAATGCCACATAAAGACAAAACTAAATGTCATATGGAATGGAATATGTCAAAAGTGAACTGCAGCCTCTGGAATTTCCTTGGTTCTCCAGCTTAGGCGTGAGATTTGGGTGAGACATCAAGGTCAATGGGACAGTCAGGCCTCCAAGAGGAGAATGGGGCCACCCGGGGGAGATGGGCACTGCAGGCCAAGGCTGGAGGAAGAGAGAAAGGGAAAGGGAAGGATGGAAAGGAAGCTGTGAAAAGCCGTGAAGCTGGTGCTGTCCCTCCTCTGGGAGGCCCGACTGCCCTGTGCTGCCTGTCCAACCCCTTCCGTGACTCTGAGCGCAGGCTGGGCCAGGCTGGGCCGTTTTGTGTCGCCCTAGGCCAACACGGTGGTGGCTCTGAAGGCCAGTGCCCTCCAGGGACAGGGCCAGCCCGGCTTTCAGGTTTGAGGAAAGCGCGAAGTCCTGGCTTTGCTCCATCCAGAGCCTGATGACCCCTTCACAGAACTCACAGCCCGAGGCTACCAGCCCCTCTCTGGACCTCCTATTCCCTCTCTCTCATTTTTGCATGTGTGTGTCTGTGTGTTGAGTGTGCATATGGGCACGTGTGTGTCCACTCCCAAGGAGACAACCGCACCTCTGATGGGGGCGGCTCTGTCCCCAGCCCTCAGGAGCATCTGGCTCATGTGAGGGCCTCAGGGCACGTGTGCTGACCGGTGACAGCTGCTGGGTGGTTCTCAGTGGTGAAGGACGAGGCCAGACGCCTGCACAATGCAGCCGGCCAACACCTTCTCCCACGCCTTGAACATGGTGGGCACTACATAAACCTCGCCAGGGACCCAGCGAGCCCGTGAGGCATCCCCTCCTAGGGGTATCCCTGCTTCAGCTCGCCCTTCCTGCCCAGCTGCTAAGGACACTCATGCTGCTATCCGGCGTCCAGAGGGCCCCGGGCACAGGGCTTCCTGCAACTGTCCACGCTGAGTCCAACACCCCAGGGCTGTGTGGTGGGCAGTGAGGGCGGTTTCCGGAAGCCCCTTCCAGAAGGCCAGGGATGTTCTCCTCCCACCGGAATCCTGACAGTCTGCACCTGCCTGCCCCAGGAAGGAGCTGAAATATCAGCAGAACACCCCCAATGCTCAGCCAGCTTCGAGTTTGTTGGAACACGGAGGTGGAACCAGGGAGGCCTGGCAGAGGAAAAGGCTGCAGAGAAGCAGCGGGCAGGGGCCAGGGTGCCTGGGAGGGGGCGGGGTTCCCAGCCGGGCTGCACAGCATAGCAAGCAGGAGAATGGGACCCCACACTTGAGGCATGGCCCACATCGCTCTGGATGGCCAGCTCTCAGGGCAGGGGCAGAACCCAGGCTCTCAGGCAGGATGAACAGGAGTTTACAGAAATCAGAGAAGAATGGGGGCGTGAGAAGAGCCCTCTCAGACAGGCCTTGGCCACACTGTCCTGGAGGCAGTGGCGGCTGCAACCCCAAGATGCCGTCCAGACCGGCCAGGTTGTACCGGCCATCCTGGACGTGGCTAAATCCCTTTCTTAGCCTTGAAGGGAAGAAATAATCCCTCAAACCACAGAGAAATCGAGCATCCGAGAAACACCCTCAGCAGTTCTCTACCTACTAGATCATGCTTCCCTGAGGTGGGTGGGTGTGGAGAGCGTCGGAGGCAGGGTCAGGGCATCCCCTCTCCACGGAAGCTGGGCCCGGCTCTGGCTCCAGTGGGGCAGGGGCCCTGTGTGCTCAGATGGAAGGGCCTCAGCTGAGTGCTCCTCTGCCAATCTTTCATCTGCTCCTCTCAACTGTTCTGCCCCTAGGGACCGCCTCCCGCACGCCCTGGAGACAGGAACTGGAGGCAGCTGCACCTGCCCGGTGATACCTGAGCCTGAGTGTGTCAGGCCTTTCCCAATCTGCAGGGCACTGCTCAGTGGGCCAGCTGAGGACAGCTGAACGTCCTTACAGCTGAGGCATCGAAGGAGCGTAGCTATGGGGGTGTGGGTGACCCTTGCCTTGGCACCTACGGAAATCCCTTCCTGCGCGGTTCTCAGCCCCTGACCGAATGCTGCCCCTCCCCACCCCACCTTCTAATCACAGGCACACACTACTGCCCAAGGTGGGCAGTGCTGGGCCCCTGACACAACCCTGTCTGTCAGCCTTCATCCTGTTTTCCCCATTCTTGCTCCTTTCGTTGACTATGTCTACACTCCATCTGCTGGGCCTGGGGGAGGGAGGAGGGAGGGTAGAAATCCTGCATGGCTGAGAGTTTCTGGGCCTGCAATGGGTGGCCTGCTGTTCCCCGAAGTTTCAACTTCAACCCACACAGACTCAAGCAAATATTGCATATTATGGCAAATGAATAGACATCCCACTGAAGCTTAATACATCAGTTCTGCCAGACTGCACCCTCCCAACAAAACTCAATCATTGCCAAATTTCAGTGCTCTAGTCCAGGCATTGGATAGCGTTTTCTGTAAAGGGCAAGATAGAAAAGCTTAAGGCACTACAGGCCCCACAGTCTCCGTCAACTCTCCGTGGTGGCGTGGAGATAATGTGTAAGTGAATGAATGTGGCTGTGTTCCAATAAAACTTTATTGACAAAGATAGATGGCAGGCCAGATGCAGCCTTCAGGCTGTAGTTTGCTGACTCTATGTTCTTTCTTGTGTCTGGTCAACATGGTGTGTGTCCAGGACCTCTGAGGTCATTTACCCTACCTTTTCCTTTCACAGAGGAATGAAGTCACCTTCCCATGTCACATGAGTTTGTGAACAGCTGAGCTGGGTCTTGGGTCCCTGTTCACACTTCTGCTCAGACCCTTTATCCTTTCCTTCTCTTGCCATTGGTGAGCTCGCTCCCAGGATAGTCAGGGTGGCTGTGTCTCAACTGTCTGGGCTAAGGGATAAGGGACACTTGTGTCACCCTGGAGTAGCCTGGACCTGTGTTCTAAGCTGAAGGTCCTCATTGCACACCCTCCCTATAGGCTCAGCTTGTGCTGTGGCCACAGAATCATAAACTGCAGCCCAGACCTCAAGTCCCTCAGAAGGCAGCTGCATTTGGTAATGGGGTCTTACAGAGGAAATCGAGGGAAAATGTGGTCACTAGGGTGGCCCTCATTCAGTCTGACTGATGTCCTTATGAGGAGAGGATATCAGGACACAGACTCGCACCGAGAGGCCATGTGAGGACGCAGGGAGGAGACGGCCATCTGCAAGCCAAGGAGAGAGGCCCCAGGAAAACCAACCCTGCCAGCACCCTGATCTTGGACTTCCAGGTTCCAGAACTGTGGGGAACAAATTTCTGTTGTTCAAGCCCCAGGCTGTGCACTTTGTTACGGCAGCCCCAGGGGCTCACAGAGTCTCTGCAGGGGAGGGATTGCATTGGCAACATTGCTAAGGGGAAGTGAGGCCAAAGTCTCCACCTCCTTTGCTAGGATGTCACCTTGGCTCTTCCTCGGGCTGCAAAGTCTTCACACTCTCCCTTTGCAAGCTGCACTGGGAAGTCCACTTCATGTTCAATGAGATGGGGTCAGAGGCTGGAGGCAGAGGCTGAGGGCAGTGCTAAGGGGTCTGCAGAGCTGTGCCCAGGAGGAGGGGGCTTCGAAGGAGGTGGGTCATCGCCACACTTTGGAGCCATATAAATGCTCAAAGGCTAAGGTGGCTGTGAGACCCTTCCTGAGGTTAAATCCTCTCCAGGCAAGCGTGGTCCCACATCAGGACTCCAGAGGGCTCTAGGAAATACCAGCCTCAGGCAACCCAATGGCAACAAGCCTCCTTGATTGAACAGAGCAGGAAATGCTCAGGCCTCCTGGAGGAGAGCTACTAAATTAAAATAAGTGGTCAGGATGTCCTTGAAGACTTTCATCTTTCTAATTTTTTCCTATATCTTCTAAGATTATTTTCATTCTGAGATGCATCGAGAATGACACCAGTTGGCAGGAATTTCTTCCCCCTACCCCGAGAGACGCAGACCCAGATTGACAATGTCTCTTTAAGACTCCAACCCCAAATTCTGCTCTCGTGGTTTTCAAAATAAAAACATGTGATCAGTCCTTTTTATTGAAAAGAAATTTTTTAGGGAGACTAAGAAATATTGCACTCTATTAGGTCTGTCTCTGCCCAGAATTGGAAGAGAAATGGTAAAACAAATTATTTCCCCCTACAAAAAACATTGCCAGAGGGAGAAAAATAAAATGATTTGACAGGTGCAAGGAGCCCCGAGGTGTGGGCTCGGGAGGCTCATCCCCGAGATGCAGTGCAGACCTGAGAATGAATAAAAATCTTCCCCAAGCACTCCAGGACGCTCTGTGTACGCGTGTCAGAGACAATGCGGACCGGCTCGAAGGGCCTCCGCGCCGTGGCCTCGTGCCAGCCTCACCACAGCTGTGTGGTGCATAAGAATCACAGCAGCTGTATTTAAACTAGAAATTAAATCTCCTTTTATTTAATGTGCACAGTCTTTTTAGTTATCAAAAGGAAACATTAGCAATTGGGGAATGTGTATCTCGTGGACGGCGTTGGATCTGCTGTTTTTGTTTTGGATGTCTATGATGTCTAATTCTAAGGCAGGATGACGGCGGCGGCCAGGTCTCTTGAAAGAGAGGGAGCTTTTCACTACCTTTCCCTTTGTCAGCAGACAGGGAGTTTCAGACGTGCCCTCCTCCCCACTTGGGGCGAGGGCTGGGGAACCGCAGGACTTTTCTTCTTTATTGCGTTTGGTTTTGATTTGGATGCTGAAGTCGGGGAAGAGAGAGAAGTGGGGAGGGAAGAGGAGGGAAGAAAGAAGGGGAAAGTGAGGAGAGGGAAGAAGAGAAAAGTATTCCGGTGATGGGTGCCCCAAAATCTCAGCGATCACCACTAAAAACTTATTCACAGAGCCAGACACCACTTGTTTCCCAGAAACCTATTGAAATAAAAAATTTAAAAAGAAAAATAAAAAAAGAGAAAAGTGAAAGAGGAAGAAGCAGCACAGGAGAATGCAGACGCTGCACACCGAGACGCTCGGAGGCCGAGAAGATCTGCGCTTCTCTCGTGTGGGGCCCGGAATGGGCAGTCCTCTCCGGGGCCATCTCTGCAGCCTCTGCAGGCCGTCCTGCTCAGGAGGGTGACTGTTCCGCATGAACCTGTGGTGACAGGGAGGGAGGAAGACAATGCTCCCCTGCTCGGCCTCCGCAGGTCCTCCCCACCAGCCAAGATGGAGTCCCTGCAGAAGGCAGAGCCTGGAAGGGAAGGCGTGGGAGTGAAGGCCGAGGAAGGAGAGAGGAGGGGAAGGTAGAGAGGGAAGCCGAACTTGGAATTCTCAAAAAGAAAACTAAAGGGGCGCCTTCATTCCTCATTCTCTGTTGAAACCTGGCCCTGGTGTGGCTGACATCAGTGGGACGGTGTGGTGGACCCGTGGCAGCCACGGGCTTTCCCAATTATAAGGGTGATTGTTTCTCCTGCAGCATATCCATTTGCACAAAAGCATGCTCAGTGCATTCGTCGATAGACCTTTATAAAAACCTTGTGGCAGGACAGCTCAGGCTTCCACTCAGTGTAGGAGGAGTCCAGGCTCAGGCCTCCTCAGGCCCACAGAGGCACTCCCGGTCTTTCAGCAGGAAAATTGATACGAATATTTCTCATAAAGTTGATGCAGGCCATGAGGTTATCCACAAGGGGAACACCGCACCCCTTGGTGTCACTAGAACCCAGAGTCAGGGCCCTCGCCAGGAGCAAGAGCCACTGAGGGGCCGGAACAGCAGGGAGGGCAGGGTGGGGGGTAGGAAGTGGCACAGACTCTGCCCCCCAGAGGCAGCCTGCAGAGGAGCCCGCTCACCTGCACAGGTGGGAACATCCGGGGCTGACGGCCCCAAAGGGGAGGGTGGTGGGTGGACAAATTCTTCAGGAAACTCCTGGACCTTCTGTTGCCCACCCTGCCCCTCCCGTCCCTGCATCAGGGGCACTTTCCAATCCTGGGGAATCTGTGGCACTTCACCCTCTTCCTGTCACCAGCCCTTCCAGGAGCGAGTCCTACCACAGGTGATGCACCCTGTATCTCAGAACTAGTGAAGACGCCAAAAGCGTTCACAGACCAATCTCAACATATTTGATAGTAAAATGTCTACTAGTGGAAAACACGCATTCTAACAAAACACTCTGTTGTCAGTGCTTGGCCAAAAAGTAGAACCAAAGTGGAGACAGGTAGGGCATCGCATTTCCCTCCCGGGCACCGGGGCCAGCCATGCTTCCTGCTCGCCTCTACACCAGGGCCCTGGCTCTCATGCCACACTTCCCACTCACCTCTACACCAAGGCCCTGCCTCTTGATGCCAGGAGAGGTGAGGGTGACAGGTCCCCCCATCAGGAGGACCCCCTCCAGCGGGAAGTCTGCCCAGTCCTCCCCTGTGACCGTCATGTGAGGGGCAGGCCCTAGGCCCATTGCTGGGAGGACTGAGGGTGCCCCTGCTGCTCAGCTGTGGTGACCCTCTGGCCAGGGCAAGGACGATCAGAAATTTCATTCAACCGAAGGCCAAAGGAGTTCAGTCCAAACTTATTCCCCAGATTTTGCATATTAAAAGATTACTTTTTCCTTGCAAGTGAGATGAAATATTCCCCAGCCTTAAGAATTTCTGGAAAGTCCAGTCCAGCCAAGGGCTCTCCTGTTTAGCAAAGGAAGGAGCAGGATTTCTCTACCTCTTGAATGGCAGCCGAACCCCGGGCATTCCGCAGGTGAGGCTCCACGGGCCCCAGGAGCTTCCTAGGTGCACTCAGCTAGCAGCGGCACCTTCCTGGGGATGCATGGCAGGAGGGCTCACCCCCACATCCCTCTGAGGGCTGACGTGGAGTGGTTCAGCAGCTGCACCGCTTTTCCCTGGTCTGGCTTCACTTCTGGGAAAGGTAGCAGGTGAAGGTGTGGTCGGTTATTTACACCTCGCTTTGAACACAAGGATTAAGAGAATGAAGCCGGACCGTGGCCCACTCACTGTGCCAGAGGGAGAAAGCATGTAGAGTCTGTCACCTGTGTCTGGGAAAGCTACGGGTGGCTGTCAAGCATCCAAGGCCAGTGCCCCCTGCCAGGGACGCCAGGCTCCCAAAGCCCTGACCCAGACTTGCCTGTCACTGAGGCCCAGGGCTTGCACTGAGGTGGAGAGGCAGTCACTCTCTGAGAACAACAGACATGTGAGGCCAGAGCCCGTGTCCTTTCAGTCCCCAGTTCTTTGCAGGCAGACCCTCCATGTTGCAGAGGCTCCCTGAGAGGAGTCTTCCCTTGGATTAAGGTGCGGACATTTCTAGAAGATCTTCTTACAAGTGCAGGACTGCGTAGGAAGAGCACATTAAAGCCCCCTGTGAACAATTTTACCATAAGTCAGCAGGACAGTTTTCTGCCAAAACTCGAAGGAAGCAACACAGAGATCAGTTTCCTTTCCCAGGCGACCTGCCTCAGCGGGAGGGCCCCGGCCCTACAAGGCCGAAAAGAGGCAGTGTCTGCAGAAACGAGGAGGAACAGAAAGCATGAAATGCGAGCGGCAGTGTCTTCACGGCTCCACAAATGCGAGGGGCAGTGTCTTCAAGGCCTCCACAAATGCGAGCGGCAGTGTCTTCAAGGCCTCCACCGAATGCGAGCGGCAGTGTCTTCACGGCCTCCACAAATGCGAGTGGCAGTGTCTTCACGGCCTCCACTGAATGCGAGGGGCAGTGTCTTCACGGCCTCTGCAAATGCCAGGGGCAGTGTCTTCATGGCCTCCACAAATGCGAGCAGCAGTGTCTTCACGGCCTCCACCAGGACAACCTCCAGCCCACAGCCGGGTCCGCGCTCTGGGAAAAAGCATCCCATTCATTGCAAGACTGACAACAGCTGCTGGAGTTCCATCACATGCCAGGCGCGGAGCTCAGAGGAAGAAGTACTTCCAACATGGCCAGGCGATTGGCTCAAAGCATCGAGCAATGTGGTCATCCTTGGATTCCTTTAGAGCCAATGGCCACACAGCACCGTGGTTTTCTGAGTTGACTGAAACGTCTGTATTCCTGTTGGTGGCGTTTGCATGTGAAGACACAGAAATGGATCGTATCTCCAGCTCATCTGCTCCACTTCATGCCACGCAGCCACCTCCAATAACGCAGGTAAGACCAGGTTTGGAGGTTTAGATCCCACAGTCATTCCATCAATGTGATGTCAGCATCCACAGAACATCAGTCCCATGCAACCAAAGCGTTATTGGGTTACTGGATTTCCAGGTTCTTGCCATCCAGGCATGAGCAGCAACACCCAGGAGGATGAGAGAGTCCAGGAAAGGGGACAGGGTCAGAGCTGCCGCCATTCACGCTTCAGGATCCAGGAGCAGAGGTTGCTTTTAGAGCCAGAAAGTGGGAAAACAGAGTGGTTACAGAGAAACTTGCTTTCCTAAACTGCTTTAGAAGCAGCCGTAAACCTCACGTGCCTATACGCAGCCTCAGGGCTCCGTGTTCCCCGCTGACCACGTGTTTCCCTTAGAGGGAAAGCCTGGACAGCTGAATAAACACCCACGCCAGTGGACCTGATGCTCTTCCCCTCTTTCCCAGTGTTCACACATCTGGTTATTGATGGAGTCATTACGGTCTTCTGCCTTAGCAAGGGCGAGACCTAACTACTGGCTCATTTGGTTCCCCTGAATGTTTCTGACTTTAAGAGAAAAATCAGTCATGATGATGATGGGTGAACTTTCTGGAGGTGAAGAACAATGCCAATTCTTCTACCTCCCCACCCCCTCACCACCCCAGACATCCAGCAGAACACCTGAGAGCTGGCCCTAATCGAGCCATTTTCTGAATGCTAGCTTTGAGCCGGCTGGGTGAGAAGCAGGCGGAGTGGAATGTGAGCTAGGCCATTAGCGGGAATGGCAGCTCTCCTGGCAGGCATGATGGAGATGTGTTGAGCGTGGGCTGAAGACGTGCCATTTGCTGTAGGGCTACATTATGCTTGGCCTTTAGACTATTTGGTAGTGAGCTGAGATTGAGAGGAGTTAAAATACAAGGGAAGACGAACATGGAAATAGTCATACTTTAAATACAGGCTATGGAACATTTTAATGGAGCCATCACAATGGAGCTGACCTTCCAATTTAAAATCACGTTTAAAAAATGCAGGTATTGGCTATAAAAGAGGAATAATATAAGGCGATTTTCCCTCTCTCCCTTTTTACATGTCCTCTACATATCACCATCACTAAAAGCTTACTGAATATCTAAAACTCCCAATAGAGACAGGTAAGGTCAATGGGTTATAAAGAAATGATTTGCCCACATGGCAGGTGCATGGACGTTTGCAGGGGCTGCAGGAAGCTTTGTAAAGGAAGAAGTTTCATGGGACCCAAGATCTGATCAGTTTTAAGACGTGTGACGCCATTGGCATGAGGGGCACTTCTGTTTTCACTTTTTTGCCTATGAAGTGGTATGTGAGGTGGCTTTTTAAATCCCCTTTTACAGCCATAGGAACTAAGGTCCAAGGCCGCACAATTAGAACAGATCAAATCAGTCCTGGAAATAAACCCTCTCAGTTCAGGTTGAGTATTCTGTCTACCACACAACGTACCACACACAAACATGCATCATGGTTTAAGAAATGGCTTATTAAGTTGATTATGACGTTTTTCTTCCAAGAAGCCTCCCATTGCAAAAGCTAAACATGCTTTAAAACAGAGGACACTAAATTCCCTGTCTTACTTGTGCCAAGTAGTTACAATTTCATCTTAACTGACTCCAGGTCATATTTTGATTACAAAACTAGGAAGCACTAACAAATTACCATATAGGAATGGAATCAAGATTTGACAAATGTGTGATATTAATGCTATTTAAGCTGTTTCGGGACATAGAAAACTCATTTTATGAAAGTAGCATAACTTTTAATACAAAAACCTCTTAATGATAAAAACAATATAAAAAAGTATAGACTAATCTCATTTTAATTCTGTGCCAACATTATAAATATAATATTAGCACTATATTAAGAAAATAACACACCATGACCAATCAGAAGGCAAGACTATATCAACAAAGAAAAGGCAATCAATATAATCCATTACCTCAATAAATTAGTCACATCAATAGATACTTAAAAGGTATTTGAAAAATACAACCATACTTTCTAATGAAACTTTACATAAAATACAAAAAAGGAAAAAAACGTATCAATTATTTAATAGAAACCGAAAGCAAATGTTACAGTATTAAATGTTGAATAACAAAATATTAAAATAATTGAAACTGAAATCCAGAGCTACAAGTTTTGCGTATAATAATAGCATTACACTTTAACATTATCTTGGAGATTTTTAGTGAATTCAATCAGACAAGAAGGTGAGTTAACTGGTATAGACATTGAGGAAAATAGAAATGAGGTCCTATCTGGTTGCTGAATTTGCTGAAGATTGATTGTACACCAGAATCCCGAAGAAGTTGTAATGAAACAAAAGCTACTAGAATTAATGTGAAAGCTTAGTAAGTTGGCATACATATGTTAATCAAACAAAGAGAAAAGTTTTTTGGAGGGAGCAGTGGGTATACACATTTTTTTTTTTGAGATGGAGTCTCATTTTTTTGTCCAGGCTTGAGTGCAATTTCGTGATCTTGGCTCACTGCAACCTCCACCCCTGTGTTCATGTGATTCACCTGTCTCAGCCTCCTAAGTAGCTGAATTACAGGTACCTGCTACTGCGCCAGCTAATTTTTGTATTTTTAGTAGAGATGGGGTTTCCCCATGTTGGCCAGGCTGGTCTTGATCTCCTGACCTCGTGATCCACCCACCTTGGCCTCCCAAAGTGCTGGGATTACAGTGCTGCTCTCAACCAGCAGCATATATTAAAATTGAAAATACATTTACTCTTTGACGCTGAGATTCTTCCTTGAGAACCTCTCACAGAAGAAAGTCTTTGTCATGTCAGGACATATATTCTAGAATGTTTACTGCAATATTCTTCACAGAAGAAAAAAAAATCTAGAAACAAAAAGAATGTCTGTCAATAGAGGAATTGTTGGCTGGGTGCAGTGACTCACACCTGTCATCCTAGCACTTTGTGAGGACAAGGTGGGATGATCACTTGAGACCAGGAGTTGGAGACCAGCCTAGGCAATGTAGTGAGACCCCATCTACAAGAATAATGGAGGAACTGTTAAATTAATGATAGCGCCCACTCCCTGGAATAGAAAGCAACCATTAAGTGTAATGAAGCAGAGGTAAACAGGATCACTTGGTGCGATCTCCATACAAGTCACTGAGTGAAGCAGGAAAGTGTATAGCGTAATCCAGTCTTTGCGCAACAATGATCACCTGCCAGATGTAGTCATCGGAGTACAGAATAAGGGATGGATGGGTGCCTACCTGGCTGTTAACACAGTTACTGAGGGATGATGAAGTATGACGAGTAGAGGCAAACTAGGAGTCAAGCTTAAAAAAAAAAAAAAGGAAAACAGACCACTACAAAGAAAAGGACATGCCAGAGAAGCACGTTTGCATTCACAAAATTATATATTGCACATATGAGCATATATGTGTGATTCAATAGAAATTAAATTTAGAAGTTAGCGAAACAATGACAACTCCAAATTGACATTCCATCTCCACTTGGATGTCTAACAGCCACCTGTTTGAAACAAAACATGACAAAAATAGAATCTTTTATTTTTCATGCAAACATACCTTCTCGAAGTTGGCACCATCCCAATGATGGACGCCAGCTTCCAGCCAGTGGCTGAAGCCAGAAGTCTAGGAGTCATTCCTATGTTCACTCTTTCCTTCACACCCCACATCCAGCAAGTTTGTGAATTGTCCTGCCAAAGCTTATTTATTTTTCCACTTCTCTCTCTTTTTATTGCTGACACCACCCCAATCTTCCTGTGCTGTTACGGTAGCTTCCTAAATGACTCCCAGCTTCTAAATGTCCCCTGTGCTAAGCCATTCTCCACACAGGGTTCAGAATAGTCTTTTAAAACTGTAAATAGGATTGTGTTTTTCATTTGCTTTACCACTGGATGTGTTCACACTGTGTAGGTTTTTTTGGTTTTATTTTAGATAATTTTATTGAAGTATCACATACATACCTAAAGCGCACAAATTTTAATTGTGCAGCTCAGCAAATTTTTGCCAAGTTATTACATCAGTGTAACCACCACCCAGATCAAGATGTAGGCTGTTAACAAATCCCGCTTTTAAGATGCAATCCCATTGTCTTCCTGGTTCCATCATTGCCATTGAAAAGTCGGTGATTTCCATTGAAAAGTCAGCAATAATCTTATTGCCTGTTTGAAAGCAATTCTGATTTTCTCTGCTTTCTGTTAAGAGTTATTTTTGTCCCAATTTTTCACCACGTTGACTCTGATGCACATGGTGTGATTGTCTTTATTTTTTTTCCTGCTAACATCTTTTAGGGCTTCATGAATCTGTGACTTATTGCCATCCATCGATTTTGGAAAATTCTTGGCTGATCTCTCTGCAAGTACTGCTTATCACTCTAACCCCTCTTTCCTATCCTTCTTAGACTCTAGGTACTTATACATCATATCTTTTTGTCCACCTCTGTGGCAGCCACAGAGGTGAATCTCCTTTCAAAAGAAGGACTTGTAATTCCTCCAAGATGAATGCATTTAGTTGACCAGCCCTAGCTCGGTGTCTCCAGGATCTAGTTCATCTTTCAGTCTACCATCATGCTCTTCCTTGCCAGTCCTCTGCTAATGACTGGCCATTCATACTGAATGCAAGATTCCTCCACAGGGAAATCCTTGCTCTTGTGTTCGCTTTAGGGTTGGCCAAGACTTTGTCAGCTCTGCAGCTCTCCCTGTCCAAATCCTTCTCACTCCCACCCCACTTTATTTTATGGGATGCAGATATGCATCCTGGCCCTATTCTGCTTCCTCTATCTTTTGTATTTCATGGGAATCCTCCTCAAAAAAATTGCATGCACTCCCAATTTTGTTTCAGTGTCTGCTTAACCCTAACTGATACAATGTTTATGTTTTGCATTAATAACTGTCAACTTTTCTAAGGAAAAATAGTGGTGTGAAACATAGGGCTCACCTCAGTTTTACTTTATCTTTTTAAGGCTAGTCAAGTGAACCAGTGGGAGTGGAGAAGGAACAAGGAAATCTGTAGCTGGTTGTGATCAATTAGGTGTGAACACCATGGCACTAAGACCAGCTGAGGGCTCACCTCAATTTTATGTGGCCTCTTTGAGGATGTTGGCTGTTTAGGCTTCCTTATCTTCACTGTTTCCTGATGCCTGCCCACAGATGTTTTGTGTATGCGTATTGTATAGTTGTCCTTAGCAGAAGGATAGCCTAAAACCAGCTATTCCACCATAGCTAGAAGTGAAAGCCCCTCCCACCAGGGCTTGAGACCTCTTCTTGTTAACTTTGAGTTGGTATTCAGTAGCCTGCGTTAGGAGCTCCACTCTTACATTGACATAGGAATGTTATAAAGGGATATCCTTGCAGTCTATGATAGTTGAAGCAATCTTCAAGTAGAAGTTAGATCTTCCTTCCTAAAGGGAAGCCTTGGATCAAACACCACTATATTAATTTATTTTAGAACTCATATTCCTCATCCATAAAGTTCTTTTCCCCAACTTCCAAGGATCTCTTTCATTTGGAGTGTTCGTACTGAACGGTACCAAGCCATGCAGTTGGTACTGCAGTTAAGTAGTCCAAAGTTTCCTCAAATCCCTGACCCCCATTCTATGGCACCAGTACCCAAATGCACTCATTAATTCATTAATTCATTTCACTCAGTGCTATGGTCTGAATGTTTTTGTCTCCCCCAAATTCCTGAGTTAAACCTAATCGCCACTGTGATGGTGTTAGGAGATGGGGCTTTTGAGGGAAGATCAGGTCATGAGGGTGGACCCCTCATGAATGTGATTACTGCCTTTATAAAGACTCAAGAGAGATTCCTCACCCCTGCTGTCATATAAGGACATAATGAGAAGGTGAGTCAGAAAGCAGGCCCTCACCAGACACCACATCTGCCTTGATCTTGGACATCCAAGCCTCCAGAGCTGTGAAAAATAAATTTCTGTTTCTTATAAGCTACACAACTAACAGTATTTTGTTACAGCTGCCCAAATAGACTAAGACACTCTGGAAATATTTACCGAGTATATACACTGGCTTGGACTCTCCGCTGGGAAAGACATAAGCCTCATGAGTGAGTCCCTACCTTGAGTAGCTCACAGTCTAATGAAGAAAACATAAAGATTGACATCATAACACACAAAGTCCTGGAACAGAGTTGGGATCATCAGTGCATTTGGCTACTGATGCTGTAGAATGAGGGTCAGGGATTTGAGGAAACTTTGGACTACTTAACTGCAGTACCAACTGCATGGCCTGGTACCATTCAGTACGAACACTCCAAATGTAAGTAAGAGACCACACAAGAAGTCGGGGGATCCTGCACTATCTGCAGTAAACCCAACAGCACAGCACAGCTCCACTCAACCCACGAGTTTCATGTGTGTGTCTCAGCCCAAATTCCTCCATGTCACTTTACGTGTGTGACTCCGGGCAGCAGGCTGATCAGCTGTGGGCTGGCCTCCTGGGGCACTGAGCCCGGGGGTGCCCTCGAGCAACACTGCAGTCCCTAGGGGGTGCTGGGCTTTGACAAGGCGACATCACAAGCTCTGAAACTTGATCTTTATAAAACATATTCTTTTGCTTGAATTCCCCTATAAAGGAGATGCACAGATAGTTAAACCCGGAAGATTAGCATTCTCTTCTTTTATCCTGGAATTCATTCTTCTTCAGATAAAAAGAAATGGGCCACTGACTATGAGCAGAGCTGCTTGCCGTAATGTGATTGTGAGCAGAGTCTCGTCAGACTGCCTGGGGTAGGTTCTGGACTCTACCACTTCAGGAATTTGCCCTGTGTCTTCAGGCAAATTACTCCCATGCCTCAATTTCCTTACCTGCAACAAAGTGCTTTTAGTACCACTTACCTCAGAGAGCTGCCATGAAGATTAAATTATTATAAAATGGCAGTTAGACAGTGCCTGGCGCACCTAAGCACTGACTGGATGATGGATACTATTAGGACTATTGCTAATATCACTAACAAAGAGCATTTACATGCTGAGAGGCATTATTGCAGTAATAACCACTTCTAATTAATTGCAGCTGATAAATACTATCCAGTGATGGAATTTTCTTAAATGCATGTGATCTCCTCTATTAAAAATAAAACAGTATGATTTGGCAATAGGACACGATCCAATCCCCAAAACTCCCTGATAATCCCTCTAAATGTCACTTTGCTGGGCCACGTCCTCCTCCATTCACACCACTGGCTGTGTCTCCTGCTTCAGCAATCGAGGGTGCAAATGCCCTGAATGCAGCCACAGGGAGAAAATGGCCACATAAAACCTCACAGTACAAGGATATTGTGAAAGATTTTTGGCAAAGTCATCTTTCACATTCACTGAAAAGCCACTAGGACTTTCAGAAGTCACTTGGGGGACAGACCACTCAAAAGACCCTGTAGGCAAAAGGGGCTCATATCCCACCCTGAGCCCTGGCATTGGCAGAAGTTTCATGCTCAGTCCACCCAAAACCTTGACTGTTGGCATCATCAAGAAACCAACTTTCTTTAGAGGAAATCTTATAAGGAATCCCCACCTAGGAAGCAGGTAACAGCAGAGCCACTGGGGTGGAATTAAGGTGAAATGCTGGGAACCCATCTCTGTGGCCCATAAGCACTTCCAAACTCCAAGATCCTCCTGCAACACCCCTTGGACCTTCAGGGGTACATATAAAACCATGGAGATAATTATTTAAAAGCCTTTCATCAACCATAAAATGCTACTCTACACGAGGTCTGCTGTGTTATGAATCATCACAGTTATATGACCAGTGTGTTGTTATCTAACGTGACACAATTAGTGGCATAGCCATATTTTTAAATGGCATAGTTCTGACCATGTTAATTATCAAATGGATGGCTGTTGGACGTTGCAACTTACTTTTTGAGCCTTAGGGGAAAAAAGAATTGCTTGGCTTATGCCTCTGGTGCCAATCGTCCCCTTTGTCACTCAGCTGCAGTGAGCACCTTTGCTGTTTTAAGTTGGTGAATGAGTGAATCCAACTTGTGTGAATACTAGTGTGTCTGGGATGAAGAATACAGGAAGCGAGACAAGAGTTTGTCCAATGGATTTTCTAGGAACGTTGAAAGTTTCCCAGGAAAAAGTCTCAGGGCCAGGAACTTCTCTACTCAGATTTATAGATTAATTATCTGACACAGTCAGGAATTTTGAAGAATATCCAGTGGATATTCTAGGAATGTTAAACATTTCCCAGGAAAAAGCCTTAGGGCCAGGAACTTCTCTACTCAGATTTATAGATTAATTATCTGGGTAGAGACACAGTCAGGAATTTTGAAGTTTGCCTATTATAAACTGAAAATAAAATCACCCCATAATCCCAGCACTTTGGGAGGCTGAGGCGGACCCATCACTTGAGGTCAGGAGTTCGAGATGAGCCTGACCAACATGGTGAAACCCATCACTATTAAAAATACAAAAATTAGCTGGGTGTGGTGGCAGGCACCTGTAGTTGTAGCTACTCCAGAGGCTGAAGCAGGAGAATGGCTCGAACTCTGGAGGTGGAGGTTGCAGTGAGCTGGGATCGCGCCACTGCACTCCAGCTCTGGGCAACAAAGCAAGACTCCGTCTCGAAAAAAGAAAGAAAATCACAATTCCAGAAATGGTATTTCCATTTTCTCAAAAGTAGTTCCAATCACGCATCATAAGACAGGTTCACTAAGAATCAGCACGCGGAAGCTCTGACCTTTGCTACTGCAGTGGCCTGGAGGCTACTGCACACGCTCGTGGCAGCCCTGAGCCCTGGCCGGCACCACCACTGGCCTGGGTGACTTACTGATGTGGGGAAAGCCAGATTCCCACCTGTGATCATTACGGTCTTCTTAGGATGTAACTGCTACGCGTGCCTGTTTACAATCAAAGCTGGGCAGAGTTCTAACAGATGACCCCGGGATTCATCTGCAAGCCAGCAAGTTCTGTCAGGCTGATGGCACTGGGATGGACCTGTGGCTGCCGTGGTCTTGTGCCTCCCACTGATTTTCTCTGGTGAGATGTGGCTTTCATTCAAGGAGATATGATGCCATGTTTTGTGTGAGCAGATCCAAGCTTATGTTAGCCTGCAGGTAGGGAAGACAGTCTCATTCCTGCAGTCTGTGCCCGTTCCAGTGCAGATGAATCACTGCCCCTCTCCTCCAGAAGACATCCAGGGCAGTCAACTTGCCACTGAGTGGCTGGCAAGTGTCCTCAAGATATGAGGCCATTTTGAGGGTGCAGCATGGGTTTCTGTTGCGGATGTGGCATGTTGGCTGTACTAGAAGCCTGGGGCCCACGTGTGACTGCCACCCTTGCCACAGCACTACCCTGTTCACATGCCATTGAGCCAACACTGTGGTTTCGTGTCTTCTTCAGGTTTTAGCGCCTCTCCCCTGATGGGTGTTGTTTGTTGAATACTAATATTCCTCACAAAGATACTTGCACTTCATGCCCACTCCATATGTCCAACCACAAGTATTCCAGCTTCTCCCCTTCCAAGCCCCTGACTAGCCAGCCAGACTGTTTGCCATTGCCCAGGTGTCTTTTTATTTTCTCAAAATGTATTCTCACCTTGAGCCACTTCTTGTTCCACATCAAGTGGATGGCCACGGACTCCCTGCAGCCTCGCCCACTGGGAGGACATTTCTGGCCAGGACATGCAAGATCGCTCAGGCAGAAGACCCAAGTGCAGTGCTCGGATACTTTTGGGTGGCACCTACATATCAGGATCAAGGTAAATCACTCATAAAGCGAGTGCTCAGGCCTTTTCCTCACCACCAGCTGGTCGTAGGTGACCCTCCCCGTGATGCTGAGTATGGGATGAGGGAGTGATAGGGTTGGAACAGTGGTGAAAGTCCTGAGGCCCGGGCTCCCCACCTGTGCAGCCTGCTATAGCCCTGTGGTTCCGTGCATGCACCGTCCACATGATGGACTGCCGGGCTCCTGCCAATCTTTGAAGTGGTGGGTCTGTGACAGGTGGCTGCCTCTGCGAAGTCACTTTGTGTCTACTAGGCAGGGGCTCTGTTTCCACTGGAACCCAGTAGAACACCAGGAGCTGTTTGTCAACAAGCATGTCCTCTGCTGCAGATGGCATGGCCTTCTTGGACTCCTAAGGGATTGCCTGAGATTCACCCATCGCATCTTCTCCCAGCAATGACATCTCTAACTCCATGGGATCTGCCAAGTGGCCGGGTTGCTTGTCCCACGGCCTGGACATGCAAAATAGCTGTTTCTTGCTCTGGGCTCCACAGAAAACTGTGAGTGGGAACACGGCTCACAGGTACGGTCTGTGCTGCTCGTGGACCCCCAGGAGGCCTATTATGCACTGCACCTGCTTCCTTGTGGCAGGATGGAGTGCTTTTCTTTAAATGGGACACTCAGCAGGTCCTTAGCCATTGAACCCCCTAACATTTTATGCTGCATCAGGGATGGAGATTTTTGCACTGTTTATCTTGTGGTGATACCGCCTGCGGCTCAGGAGCTGCAATGGGGCCATTCCTCGGCCGGGGGCTGTGGTCCAGGTTGTCTACTGTCAGCTTCCAGTACCTGTCTGGTTTTGCAGGGAAGGGACTGGGGAAGTCAATGGAGAGTGGATGGGGCCAAAACACTCACAACCTTTGCATCGTTACGAGTGGCGCTGACTTTCACCATCTCCCCTGGGAAATGATATTGTTTTTATTTACTGCGTGGCTGGGGTTGGGGAGTCAATGGGCATTTCGAGTCTTCCGCTCGAAGTTCCTCAGAGGGGAGCAAAATGGCCAAGTGTGCCTGGTTCCCATGTACATGAGGGCCGGGAGTGTGGCTTTGAGGAGGCCTGTGGACTCGGGGGGCCAGGTGAGCCAGTCCTCGGTCAGGACGCCACGTGTTGCCTGATCTCCACCCACTGTTCTAACATGGATGACACTTTAGTCTTTGGGTGCAAAACATCCCCCTGGGCCTGTGCCCGCCAGCAGTCAACATGTCCTTGCTGTTCTGCTCTCCTCAGTGTGTGACCACCTGGGCAGATGGCTGTGGAGCCCTGTGGGGCATGTTGGAATCGTTGCTAGGAACATATGCTGGGTTACGAGAGGCCTCTTTCAGGGACCCAGCCTCTTCTTCTGTCCATACTGGGAGAGAAGCCGTGATGTTTGCTTGGAGGACCTGCACCCGGCCACCCTGGATTTCTTCTGATAGCACAAACTGTGTGTCAACTCCTAGGCTCCCCATTTATTTTCTTTTTAAATACTCTATTTCTTCTTTTTTTTTTTTTAAGTTTTGCTCTCGTTGCCCAGGCTGGAGTGCAGTAGGGCAATCTTGGCTCACCGCAACCTCCGCCTCCCAGGTTCAAATGAGTCTCCTGCCTCAGCCTCCCACTCAGCTGGGATTATAGGCACCCACCACCATGCCCGGCTAATTTTTTATTTTTGGTAGAGACCAGGTTTCCCCATGGTCTCAGACTCCTGACCTCAGGTGACCCGCCCGTCTCCATTTCCCAAAGTGCTTGGATTACAGGCGTGAGCCACCATGCCCGGCCTTAAACACTGTATTTCTTTTAAAATTTATGTGTTTCTCTACAACCACTCTCTGTACTTCAGGCCCGGAGCTACCCCTCCAAACCTGCCACTCATAACCAAAATTCCTGAGAGCTGCCCCTTGGCCTCTGTCACCCCGGTTCCATCACTGCCGTCAGCACATCTAGCTCCATGATGAGCTTCTTCCCTCCAGTGGGCCAACTGAGGACAGTCACCAAGGAGCTTCTCGGAGATGCCTAAGGCCATTCCCCAGTGCATTCCTTATGGGCGTTTGTATTTTTCAGGGAATTTGTTCCTATCATCTAAGTGTTGTTAAGTCTGTTGGCATAAACTTTTTCATCATATTCCCTCTTTATCCCCTTAATTCCCTAGGATCTGTAGTGATAATCCTTCTTTTATTCCTGATCCTGGGAATTTATTTTTGATCAGTGCAGGTAGGGGTTTATCAACATGGTTTATCTTTGCCAGACTCTTCCTTGCCCAACTTCAGGTCCTGAATTTCCCTTTGATGCAGCCGCTGGGGATCCATCTCCACACTGCCTCTGCTGGCCCTGCTGACTCAGCTCTCGGCTATGCTGCTGAGTCATACATTTCCTCCCTTCCGAGGCTCAGCACCTTCATGGCTGGGAGATGCCGAGCCCCAGAGCAAAAGGAGGGAGAATTCCTATGGGTGCTGTGTGGGAGATGAGATTCTTTCTGTGGATTAGTCTGTTCTCAGGTTGCTAATCAAGACTGGGTAATTTATAAAGGAAAGAGGCTTAATGGACTCACAGTTCCACGTGAGTGGAGAGGCCTCACAATCCTGGTGGAAGGTTAAGGAGAAGAAAAGGCACATCTCACATGGTGGCAGGCAAGAGAGCGTGTGCAGGGGAACTGCCCTTTATGAAACTATCTCATGAGACTTATTCACTATCATGAGAATAGCATAGGAAAGACTCACTCTCATGATTTAATTACCTCCCACTGGGTCCCTCCCATGACACATGGGAATTATGGGAGCTACAGTTAAAGATGAGATTTGGGTGGGGACACAGCCAAATGCTATCACTCTATGTGCTTCCCAGGAGGCCTTGCAGCACTCACACTGCACCTCCAGGCTTTGGTCGGCTGGCTCTGATACTTCTGTGACTCCCAGCAGAAGCCATCCAATCCCAGGCCCTTACCATGACTCCTGCCCCAGCACCTCTCACACGCCTGAGATGTTGCACTTCTGTTTCCCTTCCATAGTGCATCACCCAGTTCACCCTGGTGCAGTTTCAGCAACATCCCCTGCACATCAGGGCCATCAGCATCTCATCCACCACCAATGGCACATTCTCACTTCCAGCTGGCCAGCAGGAGATCCAATTCCAAAATCCCAGCATAAAGTCTGTGACTTACAACCGCCCTTCACGTGAATTGTTCAATCAAGTTCCCCAGGAAACAGACTCTGAGATGGAGATGAGCGTGCAGGGGTGTGTGGGGTGCTCTTGGGAATAGTTCCTTTAGAAAGGTAACAGAAGCAGAACTGGGAAGAGAGAGACATTGACCTGTGATGGAGTTATCCCAAATCCAGTGGGAGGGGGCCTTGAATCCCTGTAGCGGTAGGTCCGTGAATGTGGGTGCCCCTGGGGAGAGACCCTCACCCTGGCAAGATAGCTCCTTCAGTGGGGGATGATTGCTGGAGAAGGGGAGCTCCAGGACCCCGCAGGCTGGAGATGAGCATCCTGCTTGGAGGGTCTGGGTAAGACAGGCAGCGTCCACTCCACGGTGCCCCAGCGATCTTCCCCAAAGGCTGGAACTCACAGGCAGAGACTGCTGGATGTGTTTATTCATCTCTTTTCCATACTTCTTGGAATAAATGTATCTCATGTAAAAACTAGTCCTCCCGCTGACGACTCGTGTGATCTTTTAAAATTGCTCCTTTAATTAAATGTGGATAATAATAGAATGTAAACCATAGTGTGTTTTTGAGGGAGATGGAGATGATGTGTATGAAACCTTCTGCACAGGGGCGGTACCTCGTGAGGAGAGTTCAACATAAGCTGCTATTACGCAAATTTAAAAGTGATGTGCAGTCACTGTGCCCTCCTGCACCCTTTTTAAAAGAGTAGTTGTACCTTAGAGTCTTGTCACTCAGAAATCCTGTTGACCTCTTTCTGATCTTTCTTCCTAGCCCTGATATCCTCACAGGAGTTTTTCTCTGAAATGACCACAGCTAGACCTCTGCAATGGGGCTACATTTTGAAAAGGAACTGGGGAGCAAAGATGGGCAGGGGGAGACAGGCAGAGGGGTCCCATCTGATTGCCAGGCTGGGTGTTACCAGTGCAGAGCCCTGGCACCTCCCTGTAGGTCTCCAGGGCTGCCCCTTGTGCCAGCTACATGAGGCATATATTTCCCGCCATGCCCCAGGGAGCCACAGACTGCCACCGCGGGGGTCAGAGCCAGGGCGGGAGTGACGACGATGGGCAGGCACGGGTCCAGAGGCTGTTTTTTCCCTTAAGTATAATGGTTCTGAGGACACTGTGTAGATCATTCACAAAAGTCATTTTACACACTTAAGAGAGGCTGTTTGCAACTGCTGACACTGCCCATCGGGGCAGTTTGAATTCCTTCCCTCCTCTCACCATACAAAGAGAACTGTAGCCTCATCAGAGGGTATTCCACAGAACCAATTTATTTCTGTTGGTTTTATCACCAGGACGTTAGGAGGAAGACTCCACTAGGAATTTCCTAATGGATGGTAAATCGCTGTTTGGAGGGTTAGAGAGATAATTGGGGCAGTTAGGTGTGAGCTGTATTCAGAAGCCGACAGGGGAGACAAGTAAACATGGCTAGCGATGCCCATCTCCAACTCCAGGGAAACCCAATTGAAAAGAACCCCTGTTGTCTGAAGCAAAACACGACGTCTTTCCCTGTCAGTTATCCTTAAAATAAGATACACCCAGATCTAATGACCCTTGTTCGCAGTAGGCTGACAGCTCTGCCTGTCAAATTGGTTGGATGTCCAAATTAACTTGAAGTTAATCCACCCCTCAAAGGCCTGTAAGAATCAGATCACAACATGTCTACATAATAAGTTCTTTGTGCCAAGAAATAGGAATTAAATTGTTTTAAAGCAATAATGTTAGGTAAGTAAAGGAAAAAAGGCTTCCTACTGAGAGATATTTGCTGAACAAAATTAAATATTATAAAACCATATTATTAAACTCTGTCAAAAAGGCATTAACCTTGTTATGTTGGCACAGTACTTTAAGACTATGGATCTCTGTAAACTTAACCTTTTGTGCTACCTTGCCGCCCACATGAACAGAGGATGGAAAGAGCGAAAGAGTAAGCACATCAGAAGGAGCAGATGTTTGCAGCGTCATGAATTTGACCAAAACCAAAGCCTCAGCTGTCTATTGGACAGGTAAAGATTCTACTTCATGGCATTTTGGAAACCACAGTAAGTCAAGCACGCACCCCCGCACACTCACGCACACAGATGCATGCACATTCCACTGCTCCTTTGCTTTCTGTTTTTTTCTTTTTCATCTGAAACCTATTCAGAGTGTGTGACAAGAGAATAGCCCCTTTCTAGGTCAGAATGTGGGTCCGTGTCTCCTTATACCTGACGGTCTATACTCCTTGGTGCTAGAGTGAGTCCGCCTTCTGCAAGGATCTTCTTTGCAAAAAATCTCCCAGGACAGTCAAATGTCATCCCAGCTCACGTTTTTGTTTTTTTGTTTTTTTTCAAATAAGTAATAGCCAACGTTTTCCACAGACTTACTGTGTGCCAGTCACAGCAGTAAGTGCTGTTCATCCTCACAGCAAGCCTACGTGATGTGCACTATCACTAGATCCATTGTATAGAGGAGGAAACCGTCCAGTGTTGGTCTGAAGTTTTGGTCACGCTCCGGAGGCCACACTCACCACAGTGACACGGTGTGGCCTCTGCCAGCTCAGGGGACCGTGGCCTGCATCAGCAAACACTCAGAGGACAAGGGAGCTCTCTTCCCACTTCTTTCACACCAAGGCCCTTCATTTTCAGGTTCTCTCTCCATCTCTCTTCATTTCCTCTTTCCTTCTCCTGCTCCCTTTTCCCTGTTGTCATCTTTTTTTGTCAGCTTCTCTTTCTGTCTCCTCTAAATGGTTCTGAAGGAAACATGACCACCCCGAGACAAAAATAAAATCCACCCGTACTTTCCGACGATGGCCCCAAAGCTAAGCATCTACCCCTTTCCCCCGCCAGGGAAGCAGCGTGATTTACAAGAGACCACAGAAACACTGGGGTCACTGCACTGTAAAATAAAATGTCATCTTCGTATGATTCGCTCTTTGTTAAAACGGATGGCGTGTTAGCTTCCCATGGCTGCTGTAACGAATTGTGCTTCATGGCTTAAGACCACACAAGCCTCTTATCCTACAGTTCTGGAGGCTGGAGGTCAGACACACGCTGCAGGACTGGTTCTGGGGGTTCCAGGGCAGAAAGTCTCCTTGCTCCTCTCAGCTTCTTGAGGCCACCTGCATTCTCTGGCTTGCGGCCTCCTCCTGGCATCACTGAGCTCTGCTTCCAGCTGTGCGCTGGTTATCTCTGACCAGTGCTCCCTGTGCTACAATCATTGACAACATTGGAAATGTCCTGTGCAAATGGAGTTAAAACAAGGCACCTCCGCTCCCACGGCACTGCACACTCACTCCTTAGAAGGTGCTGACCTTGGTAGGAGTTGAAACATTAAGCGTTTCCCCACTTGGACTCAGGCCATAGCTTAGGATACAGGATACCTTTGTAAGAAATAATAATACAAGTTTCAAATGCCAAGTGCCGTCAGGGCTGTACGAGTTGTTACTTATAAGCTGTCTCCTGCAGGAACTTGACTTTGACTCAAGCCTACTGTGGTCTCAACTCCTGGAGGTTTAATCTCCAGTCGCTAAGTAGGAAGGTAGCAGAGAGCTGCGGGGGGCACCACGCCCCCATCATGATGCTGTCACGGTCCTAGTGCGGAATACTTATGTGATGAGGAAGTCCATTAAGCTCCAGTACCTGTGTTTCCCCATCTGTAGAATAAACGTATCAGTGAGAACCTCTCTGTCTTTATGCCTAGGATGCTCTCAGTTCAGGGAAAACTATAAAAAGTAGAAGCAGGCCGGGTGTGGTGGCTCACGCCTCTAATCCCAGCCCTTTGGGAGGCCAAGGCAGGTGGATCACGAGGTCAGGAGTTCAAGACCAGCCTGGCCAACATGGTGAAACCCCATCTCTACTAAAAGTACAAAAAATTAGCCAGGCACGGTGGCAGGAGGCTAAGGCAGGACAATAACTTGAACCCGGGAGGTGGAGGCTGCAGTGAGCCAAGATCATGCCATTACACTGTAGCCTGAGTGACAGATCAAGATTTCGACTCCAAAAAAGAAAAAAAAAAAGTAGAAGCAGCTGTGACGGCCTGGGCCCCGAGACCTCCCTCGAGGTGTTCCCCCAGCAGTCTTGCCGCGGGAGCTCCGCACGGGCCGAAGAGCCACCCTGGAGCATCTCCACTTCCATCCCTGGGCCCAGGCACGGTCTCTCTGTACAGAAGCCTCTGGATTTGCAGCCCCTGGAACAGTGCCTGCATCATGGTAAGGGCTCCAATGCTGTGTTGACTGAATGCCAGAACAGAATGAAGTGAGGGTGGAGGACACTGGGGGTCCCTCAGGGGTACGCCATGTGAAAAGTCAGAACAAGTCACCACCCTTTAATCTGCTTTGAGTCTGCATCTTCCTCAGCGTGCCCGTGATGAAAGCGTGCTCAGCCTCCCCAAATGTGCCCATCAGGGCTCCCTTCTGCTTAATGAGATCCACACATGACTCATTTGATGATTCCTGTCAGTGACTCAAGCTGGACTTACCATAAGGTGACTCATTAAACACAGGGGCCAGTGCAATCTCCCGGGACACAAGGAGTCAAGTGGAGCTGCCCACACGCCCCCAGTTCACCTTCTCCACACGGGCGGGCACTGCCCAGGTCAGCCCCAGTCCTGCATCGGTTCAGGGGAGCTGGTATTCTTGGCTTATTCTTGAAGGGAGCAGGCTTTAGATTTCCTAATGTAGAATTTAAGTCTGGATTTTAATGAGCATAAGTCCTTTACTTGAGAAAACAGGACCCTACTGGAGATAAATAAAGGAATCATTGCACTATGGCATTGTGTGATCACTGATAGGGAATTTACACACCACTCATAACTCAGAAACCATAGGAGAGATAAGGATGTTTATTTGCAGCCATCAAGAGAAGAAGGTACAAAGAGGAACTATGAACAAAAGGTGAGGGGCCAATTTTAAGTTAAGAAAATGTGAGTCTAAAAACCTAGGGAGAAAATTAAGAGAGAAGATGAAGAGAAGGAAGGAAGGGAAAAGGAGGGAGAGTGAGACCGAGGAAAAGGTAGTCCTCCCCGCCCCAGTGGAGAGGACATCTGGAAGAGGCCAGGCCACCCCAACACCCCTGCCCCGGAGTGAAGGGCTGCATCCCCATATGTGGGAGTCCTCACAGTCAACTCTGGGAATGGTCTCAGGTGAAAAATGACACTGCCTTACTCAAGGCCACAGCTCCCGGAGCTGCCTACATCCTAGATCAGTCCATGTGGACTCTTTGTACCACCTAGACCTTGCTCCACAGCTCTGGACGCCTCAGAAGGGCCCCCCAGCTTCAGTTTCCCTGGAGCCCACGAGGCCTCTCACCCTCTCCCTCTGCCCCACCTGCAGGTGTGGGCCCTCTTCCAGCCACCACTCCCTTCCAGAGCTGGTTCCTGGGCAGCCTTCCCAGACCTTCCTGTGGTGTCCCGTTCAGATCCCTGTGTTTGAGCTGGGTTTCTCAAAGGGTGTTCTCCAAACTCACTGGGAGCCCCGCGACAGTGAGGAGTCCTGTGCCTCCCAAACCTTTGGAGTCAGTATGCCATCCTCATGCTGCCAAAATAGATGAAGACAGACTCTCAAATGACATCAGTTCCCTAATGATACAAATGTGGCTCATTTACTAATTCTTCACAAGAAAAATAATGTGAGTGAGTGAATTGCACCAGATAGCTTAGATCCAAATACTGAGTCTATTTGAACTATCCAGATAATTTAGGGAGAAAGTTCAGAATTATGTGTCCTTGATGATGTGTCCTGAGTATCCATACTTCTGACAAGATCCTCAGGTAATGTGTTGCAAACTGAATTCAAGAACCACTGTTTCAGAAAGTACAGGGCCAAAAAGACTGAACGAAGAAATGTTACAGGACTTTAATGTCCATCTGTGGCACCTGCAAAAGACGCCAGGTCCTTTATAAAATGTTGACTCCTAATCACATCAGGAGAGTGCTCCTCCCATTTCATGAAGGAGGTCCCTAAACCTTCACCTTGATGCCCTCATTTGTTATGGACAAATTCGACAACTTCATTCTCAAGGTGCACCTGTGTATCGCTCCTGCTTCGCTGCAGTGAGCTATCAGGCAGCGGTCACTCTCCTTGTCCTTCCGGCTACCTCTTAGGGAATGGCAGGGAACTGATGTCATTTGAGAGTCTGTCTTCATCTATTTTGGCAGCATGAGGATGGCATACTGAATCCTATAAAGAATGCCAAGTGACTTGTAAAACTGAGTGATGTCATATGGCCAATAAATTCTCCCAGGGCACTGTGATGGGATTCCACCCAGGTCCCACATCCGAGTTGAAGCTCAGGCGACTCCTGGCTGCAGGTGACACATCCCCAACCCTTCCCTTTTCTGCAGCTGACCCACATGAATCCATAGTTGCGGCCCTAGGCTCTTCACTGTGGACCAGGGCTGCTGCTCCTGTACTTGACCCTCCTTTGTTGGGGAAAGAGGATCACAGAGAACCATGAGTGCGTCCTTGTAGGTGGGTGAGTCGCCCCTGATTCAATCACTCTTCTGTGCCGGAGTGTGGATGGCAGGTTCAGGTTCTGTCACCTTGCCCAGCAGTGCCACTCTCCAGGTCACTGCAGTGTCAAAGGAACCACATCAGCCCTGAGGACCATCTCTCTGGCCGGGGGAGATCCCCTCGCTCTGTCTCAGATCACCACAGCCCACAAACACCTCATTTTGATCCCACTTCAAGACTTGTGCTGAATGGCCTCATGTGCTCCGTGGCTTCATGTATCAATCTTCCTATGGAGAACACATCAAAAGATTTCCTTAAAGACAAGGGAAAGTGCAGTCAGCCCTCTCCGCACGGCTTGTTGGAGAAGTGCAGGGCAGCGGGGAGCGTGGCCAGTTGGGTCGGGGGCAGCACTGGGTTGGTGTCCTGCAGTTTCCTGGCTACCTGAGCAAGTGGAGTCAGGGCATGGGTCTGACTCTTGATGGCCGAGTGGCTCTGTTCTGGTGCCAGCAACTGGCCCTGTGGTGACGTGTTTCTGCCCAGGCCTATTTTGATATGTTGGTGAGCTGGGGAGTTAGAAATCAAAAATGGTGGGTTTTCTTTTAGCCAACCCAAAATTGTTATAAGGAGAATGAAAAACAAGACAGCCAGCCTCTAGGGACCAAGGTCAACTCAGAAAGCTTTTGTCTGCTGGGAAGTTAGTCCAGAGCAGTATATAGAAAGAGTAGCAAAGCACAAATGATACAAATGTGGCTCATTTACTAATTCTTCACAAGAAAAATAATGTGGGTGAGTGAATTGCACCAGATAGCTTAGATCCAAATACTGAGTCTATTTGAACTATCCAGATAATTTAGGGAGAGAGTTCAGAATTATTTGGCTTTAATTAACTGGATCTAACTAGAGGATGTTAAGTAACCCTATGAATTTCCCAACAACATATGGAAACACAACGTCTATTTGTCCTTGAGTGCTACCTGATTCTAAAACAAACCGTATTCTAAATCCTTTCCTATTGGTATCTCTAGAAAATATTTGTTATTCATTTAAGGGCAAAGAGCAAAAACAAACATGGGCATATTAAATCGCAGAGGGAACATAGGGCTTCTGACAGGCAAAAGATGAAAGGCTGCACTTTCTTCCTCACCTTTTATCCTGAAGTTAACACCTTCAGGAAGCTGGCTTAAAGAGATGCTGAGATTTAAGAAATAAACTGAAGGACTGTTATTACACAACTTGTTTTTACATGGATGTTGCATGGATCAAACCACGCCCTTCAGAGCATCTCAACTCCCCACCCCCATTAGAATCTGGAGGGACAGGTCTCATTTGAGCTGAGCTCTGAAGACCATCCGGACTCTCTCATTGAGAGTCACAGTGCTGTGCTGGTCAGACCCCTCTCAATGGGGATGAAAGCCCCCTGGTTTGTAGCACGTGTTGATTCCTGTGGTGTAAACATTCCTGAGTGTATTTCCCCACTGGGTGCCAGGAGACAGTCCGAGGTGCCTCCACATACCACTGCCTGCTGCAGGATGATGAAAAGAGCTTGTCACTCATGTCGCCAACAAACATTTGTTAATAATTCGTCCCATACCTCTACTCGGCAGACCCAGCCTCACCTCTAGCAAGACCAAAGGGAATCTCTAGAGTCCCCCGAGGAGCCGTCCCTGGTCTCTGCTTGTATTTTGGGCCCCAGGTAGTGAAGGTGTACCGAGCATGCATGAGATGGCAGACTCCGGGCTCCCGGTGTGTCCCCAACAACAGGAATGACTGCATTTCCCAAGCTCAGATCTGGTGAGGCTTAAATCTTGTTGGGATCTTCAGCTACAGATTTCAATAAGAATTTTTAGGGCCTTATCAAGCAGGAAGTGGAAAGAGTAAGAGGGGAGCATTACCATCATGGGAGTAAAAACTCACTGGGTCAAAATGCTGATGAATTATGGAAAGTCAGCTCTGCTCCAGGAGAGAGATGGCCACAGGTTCTCCATCATCTCATTAACACCAAAAGAAAATCCACTGGCTTGCAGATGACTCCAATGAGCGTATTGTCACAGGTAGCTTCTAGTTGTCTAAAATGTCGCTTAAAAGAGCCAAAGTACAAACAAGAAAAACAGCATATGTGGCTACTGTAGACGTCTGAGACACATCTGCCAGGCCCAGCCCTCCGAGGAGGTGACTGCGGGGAGCTGCCACACCTGCAGGGGCTGCAGGCTCCAGCCCAAACCTCTCCTGACTGCCCTCAGCATGGCCCCGTGAATGAAATGTGCTAATGCAAGGAGAAAATGTACAGCCATTGGTTAGTCATCAGCAACTTAGCTCCAAACAGCAAGTCACGTTCCAGTCTGAGGAGGGGGTTCTAGAGGACGGCAGCCCAGGATCCAGCTTTTGATGGGAAGGGTGCCTTTGGCAGGGCTGACAGAAAACGAAAAGACAAACATCAAAACTGAGAAAAAAGAAGAGGCTGATGTCATCTCATATCGAGAGAAAGGAATTCTTGCTTTTCCTCCATGGGCACAGCGCTTTACACATAAGAGAAGGTTAGGGGGAGGTATTCTGACCGTGTTTTGCAGATATCTGAAGCAGCTTCTGCACCCAGCACAGCCCTGACCACAGGAAGGGTGCTTATGACACAAGATTATCCCCCTTGCCTGCCCCCTCCCATCTGGAATGTTCTGCCATCTTCTGAATCTCTGCGTCATCGAGTCTCTGAGGTCTGCAGAACCCAGGACCTTCCAAGATCAAAGTGGTGCAGTGTCTGACGTGGTCCCGCCTGTGGGGTGGGTCTCCTTTAAGGAAGAGTCAGGTATCCCCGAGGCCCAGGTTTGTGTCTCTGAGCCTGCTTCCCCACCCCCAGCCCCACAGAATGTACTTAATTAATGTTTTTCATGGGAGTGTCTCACCATTCCCATATATTTACTGAACTATTTGGCGCTGCAAAGGAAAATGATTGTTTTTATTTATTTGAACTTCTGAATATCTTCCATTGTCTGCTTCACTATTCAAGATTCTAGCGCTTTAATAGTCTTAGGAGAGGTGAATTGGAAATCTTTGTGTATTCCTAATTCTATGAAATAATTGTTTACCAGGATTATTCCAGTCTGTAATCGTGTCTTTCTTTTCCCCTGTGAAACACACCGTGCTCAAATGCCTTTGTTCAGTTCTCAGGAAGGGAAGAGCATGACACCGGTGTTCCCCCAGAGATCAAAGGGAGACTCCGACGCAGGTCTCCAGGCCGCTCTGAAAAGCACCGCCTAACTCTCTCCACGTTGATCCCCAGGATGTAAAGCTCTACTTGGCGTCTAGGACAGCAAGATTGGCTATGGGAAGCTTCCCCTCCAACGTCTGATGCTTGGAGGCCGGGCACATAGAGACGCCTCTGTGAGCTCTTGGCCCTCGGGGGTCTGGACTCACAGGCAGGAAGATGCCTGGGAAGGGAGCGTGTGGTGAGAGAAGCAGGACCCAGAGGCATCTCTGTCCTCCGTGGCACCCTCATGTCATCGCTCCATGGAGAAGACAAAGGAAAACAGGAGCCTCCTTGCTGCAAAACTGACGAGGCCGTGCTCCCGAAGCCAGAAGAAAATGTAGGCAAGGAGCAGCATGTCTCACCCGGTAGGAGGCCCTCCCTGTTGCAGGCTCTGGGTTTGCTCACAGTATGTCTGCTTGGCGTGGATGAGAGCTGGAGACCAGCGAGAAACCCTCCCTGCCTCAGCCATGGCCCAGGCCCTTCGAGATGTCTTACCCATGGACACTCAAGGCCATTTCCAGGGGCCTGCAGGACCCATTGCTCTCACTCCTAGGAAGGGGGAGGCCAGGAAGCCTGGGTGCTCAGGGGAGGCCTGTCCCCCAAGGAGCAACCCAGGTCTTTTCTGTGGAAATCCTTACACCTTATGTAAATATCCCATTGAGTCAAAGGCTCTTCAATCCACTGCTGACCTGAGGTCACATAGTCAAATTCATCTCAGCTGTTATTGCATCCTGTAAGTGTTCCTGACTCAAACCCACATTCATCCCCTATCCATCACAAAACAGTGGGATTTTGTGAATGGAACTCATGATAACTACTTCAAACACTTCATCTATAGAGACTCGTGTACCTGAAGAAGAGTAGAACTGTAGGGAGCTTCATAGCTCAAGATAACTCCAAAGTTAGTTAAGAGTCATTAAGGCAGGGCTACCAAAGATTCGGTCAGCCCAAGACAGCCTAAGGGTGCCCAACCTGCATATGATGACCCTGTGCGTCCGAGCACAGGGCCGTTCGCCATCACCCTCCATCTCAGGCCTGAGCCCTCCATCACCTGAGCGCCGTGCTTCTCACCATTCCCGCACCCTAAACCCCAGTCTCCCTTAAATCCGCCATTAAACAAAGAGCACGACAGATGGCCAAGCATGCAGACCCACCCTGGCACATGCACACCTGAAAGGTAAGGCCCCCGAGTCGGTGCTGAATACGCTCTTATTTCCCTAATGTGACTTGACCTCAGAAGTCCTTTTTACCAATACAGCTTAAGTTTTTGTAAATAGTTCCCAGTCCATGTGGAATTCGATCCTGAGTGGTTCTCCTGTTAGAATGTGTCATGTATGTTCACTGCTCGGCCTGTCAGTTCTCATCACCCTCTCTTCTCGCCACGTGGCTCTCTCTGCATTTCTAAGCAGAGTCTGCCGTCCTCTGTCAGTAAGATTTCCTCATAGCCTCTGCCTTGGTGCCCGGCCCTTTCTTCTATGGGCATCCCTGATTCCATATTTTCCTACTCCATCAATTCCGACAGACCTAGAAGGTGTTTCAAATTGCTTCAAACTTTCAGAATACTGCACAAATGAAAACTGATAAAAAGCCATTGAAATCCTAGAAGGAATGGGAGGCAGTGGAAACGTGGTTTCCTGGGCTCCAAGAAGGGGCTCAAATTACTTATGGGAATCAAATTAAGTAGAGAACCCGTTTGGTTCAGGTTCTACCTCAGAGGACAAGGAAGTTAGATCTCAACAAATTTGCAAGGGCTGTTAATAACAGCTTCTTTCTACCACGTGGAACCTGAAAGTGTAAGTGCCTTCTGCCCGGTCCTCTGTGGCATCGGGCCCACTCAGCTCTGTACAAACAGAGAGAAGAGTTATCTGGCAGGACATTGTCTGGTGGCTCAGACCATTCCAGCTGGTCAGTCCCAATAATTCAGTTCCAAATTTACTTTTTTCCTTAGCAAAGGAGTCTTTATTGCTTCAATACTCTATTTTAATGTGCCTTATATACAGCATTGATTTTTTTAAAATTCGCATCTTATTTATTTATTTTGAAATGAAGGCTAGCTCTGTGGCCCAGGCTGGAGTGCAGTGGTGTGATCTCTGCTCACTGCAATTTCTGCTTCCTGGTTTCAAAAGATTCTTCTGCTTCAGCCTCCCGAGTAACTGGGATTACAGGCACACCCCACCACACCTGGCTAATTTATTTGTGTTTTTACTAGAAATGGGGTTTTGCCATATTGGCCAGGCTGGTCTCGAACTCCTAACCTCAAGTGATCCTCCCACCGTGGCCTCCCAAACTGCTGGGATTACAGGCGTAAGCCACTGCACCCGGCCTTCGTTTATTTCCTAAGTGCAAGGCAATTGTTTGAATTCAGGCATGTGCTGAGAGTAGAAAGATGGTCATCGTCATGGCCGTAGACGTCTGTGGTTTCTGTGATAGCTGGCAAGACAACCGCCAGGAGGAGGGCTCTTTTATGAGAAGTCCCCTGCACCGTTGGAGGAAGGATGACACGTACTCTCCCCACACACCTCTTCAGACGTACACGTCACCCACTTCCCCATGTTGTCTAAACACAATGCAGTGTGGGTCTCCGGTTAACACCGTAACACCAAAAACAGCAGCACAGGTGGAGCTGAGAAGGCCCAGCCAGAGTCAGGCGGAGGAGAAATAGTGGCTGCCTGTGTCATCCAGCGTCACCCTGCCTCTAAATTCGCCTCCTGCCAGGTCAATGGTATTTGACATTTCTTTAGCTAGAAACAGGTGTTTTTGTTTTGTTTGCTTTTGTTTTTCCCATAATTGAAGAAGACTTTAAAGAGGAAACACTCCAAGTGAGAGGGAACATAGTGATAACCATTTTCTTCTCCAAATGGTGAAAAGTTGGCATCGAATGCCTCCTCTCCTGAAGGTTACCATTAAAAGGAAGAGAAGGTCACTAAACAGAGGGGCTGTCCCTAATGAAAGACCCCTCAGCGTTCTAGCTTTACTCCCCTCCAGCTGTGTTTTGTCACAAGTTATGTTGGTGGAAGATGCAATGGCTGTCTCGTGGCTAGTCAAAAATCTCTCAGAATGGTGCCCCCGGCCCTGAAATTATGAGCTCTCGCTTCCAGAGGGCTTGGTGGTCAACAGAGGGATTATCCTCTAGGGTATGCGATTCTTTCCCCCGACTGACTTGGGAGCTCATTCTGCCGCTGGACGATGCGTGTGATGAAAAGTTAACTAGGGTGATTTCATCCCTGACCAAACAAGGAAACGTACAATTACTGAATCACAATCGATGGGAAGTATATGGTGAAGACCATGAAGTGAATGGTGAAATATGGCTGCCCTGCATGTCTGTCCTTAGAGTATTGTGTCCAGTGATCACCGCAGTGGAAAAGCACCACAGCCCCCTCAAGGAAGAACGGCCAAGACCAGCCCCTGTAGGAATACATGCTGCATCCCCCTGCCCATCAAAGCGGCCTGGGCCACAGAAGGAGGAGAGAGATGAAGCCGAGGAGAAGGATGGCAGCACCTGATGCTCGCTGTATCTGAAGCCAGCTGTCATCGCTAGGCTTCCTCATTTTATTTTACCTTCCTCGCTGTTTCATATGATTTAAAAAGCACTTCTTTTCTTCTTTCTGCTTACCATTTAAAAATATATTGTGTATTGGGCCCTGCGCGGTGGTCACGCCTATAATCCCAGCACTTTGGGAGGCTGATGCGGGCAGATCATTTGAGGTCAGGAGTTCAAGACCAGCCTGGCCAATATCGTGAAACCCTGTCTCTACTAAAAATACAAAAATTAGCTGGGCCCAGTGACACATGCCTGTAATCCCAGCTACTCAGGAGGCTGAGGCAGGAGAATTGCTTGAACCTGGGAGGCGGAGGCTGCAGTGAACTGAGATGGCGCTGCTGGCCTCTAGCTTGGGTGACAGAACAAAACTCTTGTCTTAAAATCAAGATAGACAGATAGATAGATAGATATTCACGTATATATTCATATATTTTTTTACATATTAAAAAATATATACATGTATATATCATATATGTGTATATAAAAATATATATGTACATCATATATATGTGTGTGTATGTGTATATATATGTATATATAGATATGTGTGTGTGTGTATATGTATATATATACACACACACATACACACACATGTAATTGATGTTGGCAAAATGTGCCGTGTATTCCACAGGCAGGATCCTACTAGGATCACAGTGGAATGCCCAGCAGCCAAGATGGCTGACCGGGAGAGCCGTACTCCATGGCACCAACAGTGCACCGACGAGAGGGCTGTGTATAACCTTGAGTTTTCCTCCCATGGGTGAGAAAGTGAACACATTTGCAGTTGTAGCAGCAGAGCTCCATTACGTTGGGGGTGGGGGTAGGGGTGACGTGGACATCAACACGAAGAAGAGAGGGTGATATGTGCTAGGTGGCCAAGCCATGGACCATACCGTGCTGTGCCTTTATTCTTCCTAGCAACCCCTCCTGGCCTTATTCGGGTAGCAAGTCCTATCTACAGGACAGGCACGTGGAATTCACCGGGTTGATCATAGCGTCTTACATCCCCAGGCAGGCGGCAGGCCCACTGGGTGAGCACCAGAGGAAATGGAGCAGTGGAATTCTCTCACGGGACATGTATGTTGAGTGCAAAAAAACAGAAGACAGTGAGTACCAATGCGTCTGATGGTGGCACTACTGGGAAGCCCACGGGCTCCCGCTGCACAGATTCCTGGAGCTGCCATAAGCCCTCCCTTTCCCAAGCTTTGGTTTTTCTTATTTTCTCCATTTTTTAATAAGTTACAGTCCATTCCTGTGGCTTGCAGAACAGAACCTAAACTAACACAGGGTACCACCCTCTGGAAGAGAAGCAATGGCCTTAAGATTTTTTAGAGAGAGATTTTCTGAGGAATGGATCTTTAATGCTTGAATGTAGGTTGGCAAATAGAGACAGTTCATGGTGATGTTAATTCTTTTATTTTATTTTATTTTATTTTTTAGAGACAGAGTCTCACTTTGTCGTCCAAGCTGGAGTGCCATGGCACAATCTTGGCTCACTGCAACCTCCGCCTCCCGGGTTCAAGCAATTTTCCTGCCTCGGCATCCCAAGTTGACTTTAATTCTTGATTGTGCCAGGAAGCAACAGTAAGGTATGTTACTCAGGAAGACCTGACCAGGTTCCAGTGGAAAAGCATTTTAATCCAGCCACATGCCGAGGCTCTTTATCTGATGTCAATGAAGCTTTTTTGTTGTGTTTTTGCTTTGTTGGTTGACCATAAAAAGGGCCCCTGTGGGATCAACATCTTCCTAGGTTCCAAAAATATAAACAGGGGTCTCCCAGACTTCAAATTCACCCTTTCAGATATGGGTGTTTTCGGGTCTCCATATCAGTGGCAAAGGGAATGAGCCCAGAACTGGAAGTCACCAGACAGGATCATCTCCAGCTTGGCTAGTTGTTCAGTGAGAATCTCTCTTGGGAAACTTCTCTTCCTTATCTTTGGACAAAGGCCAAGGTCAGAGGCAAAAACAAAGTATGATGCAGATTGCTATCTCGATTTTCTTGGAACCCACCCTCTTGTTTTCCAAGCCTGGAAAAGAGGAAGAAAACATCCTTGGAGGAAAGAGACACAAAAGAGACAGAGCAAGTTCAGCCCCATTGCCAGCCTGGCTGTGCTGAGTTCCCGGGGCACCGCGTGACTCTGCTAGTGCTTTGTGGGTTTCTGATCCTCTTGCCCATGTTTTGGGGAATTTTTCTATGCTTTTCGCCAGATACCAGGTCTGGTTTGGCATCACTCGGGATCCCAGATCCGGAGTCCCAGTCCCTGCACCTCTCTCTTCCACCTCAGGTCATTGCTCTTCCCCAGCCACAGGATATGAAGTGGATGAGCCTTTTATATCCAGCCTGTCTGGGACTCTGACACCCATCAGCTCTCTTCTGATTCCTTTGATGTTATCCTTATTTGTGCTTCTAGGAACTAAATTCTTGACCACGGCCACCTCTTGCCTGGACCCTTCCTATCTGATTGAGCATTCTGTTCTAAATGATCCTACGCTTCCTAGGGTCTCAGGTCCACCCTGGACCTGACATCAGGATCTGCAGGAGAATTTTTCCTGCAGAAAAGCTTTTAGAGAGTTGAGACACTGCAAATATTGTGGAATACATGAAAGATTGAATGAATGAATTGTAGACCATGTTGGATACATCACAAATGTGTGTTTCTTTTATTTTAATGTTTTAAAAACTCATCTCTGTCACGTGTCAGACTACACATGCAGTGTGAGATGGCTGAAAAAAAGTACAATTTCTCAAATAAAAGTTTGGTTTCGTTACTGGTAGAGTGAGGGTTGGAGAACAATGATGGAGAGACGGTAGGTGCTTGGTCAATATTTGTTGTATCTGCAAGTGGATAAAACCTCAGACACAGACAGAAAAGATAATGAGGGAGGTTCGTGGAGGCCTGGTGGACCTGTGGTATTTGGGGGCGTACACAGGACTCAGGAAGGAGCTTATTACCCGCAGCATTCACAGTGGAGAAGTGGCGGCTGAGGGAAAATGGCCCGCTTCACAGCCGTGGTGACAAGCTTCCATCTGATGGTGATGGATATTGATTTTTTCCTCCTCTTCTTGGCCTGTAATGTCCTAAATCACTTCCTTTGTGCAATTGCCCAAACTCCTACCCCAGCTCCCACAGTGAGGGACCTGAAGGTTAGGGCTCCGAGGGGTGGGGCGTCCACATTAGGAGCAGCAGCGAGAATCTAGCCAAGGCGAGCAGATGGTGCTGAGACAGAACCCCCATCCTGGGCAGCTTTCTCCATAATGGAATCCACATTAAAAATGATATTATCTTCACTTTTAAAGGCCCTAATGGACGATATTTATGTCTGTGAAATATGTCCCTGACTGAGCCTCACACGGTGGATGAAGAAGAAGCCATCGGGAGAAGGCTGCTTCTGAGGGAAGGAAACAGTGATGGATAAATTTCTTCTCCAACCAGCCAATCAGTAAAATAGGTTTTACTACACGACAAAAAGTATAGTTTGTCTGATTTCCCCACAGAGCGTGGCGAGCAGTGGAGCTTTAATGTGACTTGACAGCCTTGTGATCCTTTCTGCCATCCTTCTTCTTAGCAAAGTGCTCTAAAAACGCACCTATAATTTATTTATGGGACCTGTCAGTTAACTCATGAATAACCAGAATGTTCCAGAGGGCATTGAGACTCCATGCTTCTTCCTTTCTCTGGGAAACACTGCCGTCTGGATCCCAGGAAGTTAAGTGACGACTTACCCTACCCTTTGTGCCAGAGAGAGAGAGAGAGGGCGGGGGGGAGAAGACATGGCCAAACTACCCACATTCGCTGGAGAATCTCAGGACTTAGGGTCACGTTGAATAAATTAGGGAAATTTATTTAAAGTCCAAGAAGCTCCAAATTTTTTTCATTAATGACCAAATATTTACAAAGAAGAGGAGTTTTCCATTGGAGACTGAATTAATAGCATTCAACATCAGAAAATCTCTAATATCCAAAAGGTAAAATAAAAAAAACGAAGAATCATACTTTCAGAAATTTAATCACTGGACTCCACAATTGAATTCTTGGTAACATGGGCCTGAACCAAGCACAACACAATAACTTCACTAAATGTAGTATTTCAGCCAATATGAGAAAGAGATCTTAACAGAACCATAAAATATTTTTATTTTCAAGTATCAAAAGAAAATGTCATATACTGCCCTTACTTTGGCCTAGGTCTCTCTATATTCACCAAAGAAAGAAGACAAGGGGCCATTCTTCAATAGTTGTGGCCATTGTCAATAACCAAACCAGAGCATTACAGGTGAATGAAAGTTACTGTCAATCTGCACCTCCCAGAGTCCCAGGACAGCTCACCTGGCCACCCCATCAGTTGGGAGCAGACCAGGGCTCTTGGTGTGGGCTGGACACCTGCACACTGTTTTCACGGGTAGGGATCTAACATTGCACACGTGCTCAAACTTCAGGCCTGTGGCTTTAAACACGACATGCGTAAGCACAGTGGTGGGTATGTGGACATCCCTGAGTAATCCTTCAATGGGTAGAGTGTTTGCGTCATAATTCCCAGTGAAGCCAATGGTGATCATAGACACGATACATAAAGGCAGTGAAGCTAAGGAATACATCATAAGCACCTTTTCTTCATAGATGCCAAACAGTTTATTGATTGTCTGCAAAAAAGAACATTCAATATTCCAGGAAAAAATTTCCTCACAGGTGACGTAGGGGATATGGCATTTAATTGAACAAAAAATAAAGTACAGAAAGATTCAGACTTTTACTACTTTTACCGGGAATCTTTGAATTTTAGTATGAATCTGTACCATTCCCAAACATCTTGTTGGTTCACTCTAGATGTACACACTTGCCTTAAGTGTATGGAAAATGATCACTACAAATCATTAATAAAGCAGCATTTGCTAATCATCACACCATCATCTATTTCAGCCTTGGTGGAATTAGGCTTCTGCCACATTATGGAGAGAAGGCAGTTTTAGGAAGCACAGCCCCGATCAGCCCAGGCACCCAGAAGATGCTGATGACTATGGTGATGACAGCACAGGGACGGTGGGGCTACCTGTGCCACCTGCTTCAATCCTTACGACAACGCAGGTGAGGCACTGTCAGGACCCTTGTTTAAAATGAGGAAAAGGACGCTGAGAGAGCCCGCTGACTTGTCCCAGCCCAGCCCTCAGTTTGTAAGTGATGGACAAAGGATGGGACCCCATGCAGATTGCTTCTGAACCTGCTCTCTCTCTCTCTCTCTCTCTCTCTTTTTTATGAACTTGCTTTCCTAACAGCTAGATTATGGTCGCTGATCCTCAGTTAGCCGTGGCTAAAACTGATGATTGAAAGAGAAAATTCACACACGAATGGTATGCAGGTTTTCATGGGGGTAGGGCAGGGCCCCATTCTGAAGAAAAGAGATGCCGCACTGAAGACAGAATTGCTAGCAAGTATTGCGAGGCTGCACAGGGGACACAGTGAGCCACAAGCTTCCATCAGAAGTGATCCATCAGCGTACACACTGACAGTGCTTGAACGAAACCTGAAAAGCCTGAGTCTATTGCAGAGCCTGCCATGGCTCTTTTAGACTGCAGTAACCTGATTCATGATACTCCCATCTTCAGAAAATCTTCTCTAGCTTCTGACTCTCTATAGCGACCAGTCTCTCCAGCCAGACGTCAGGGCCTCTCCACAGCCAGGGCACCTGGTTTCCAAACTTGATTTCTTCGTCCACAAGTGCTTTGGCAGATCTGTCTGCCAGGCACTTTCATGTTTCTGTCTCATCATTCACATCGCTCTCTCCCATTCATTCTGCTGGTCTGCATTGTTTTTCTATAAATGCCTGCCTTAGAGTTAACGCAATGCGCAAAACATGATGTAACGCTTACAACCCCTTATGGGGTGGATTCTGTTGTTATCTGCCAGAGGATAATCTGCCAAGACCACGAGGAAAGACCTAGGATTTGAACTCAGGTCGACACAGGCCCAGAGCCAGTGTTTTTCGACTGCGGCACAAGTCCCGGAGCCCACGTCTCCTGTGAGGGGTTCTGAGACCCCCTGACTTTGGTCTGCTTCTTTCTCTAAACTCACAGCCTTGAGTAAAAGCCAAACTGGGCAACTCTCTTCTCGGTGTTTCTGCGTCTCTGTGTTGGGAGCTCCGTGGAAGGAATTGTCAGGCATCCCCCACAGAGCACCTGGGACACCTGCTGACTCAGAGGCAGACACAGGCCACGCGTGTGGGGTCTTGCCCAAGCACAGACTTCAGCTTACAAGTTCAGTTTTTCTCTTTCTTTCTCTCTTTTTCTTTCTTTCTTTCTTTCTTTCTTTCTTTCTTTCTTTCTTTCTTTCTTTCTTTCTTTCTTCTTTCTTTCTTTCTTTCCTTCTTTTTCTTTCTTTCTCTTTCTCTCTCTCTTTCTCTTTCTCTTTCTTTCCCTCTTTCTCTCTTTCCTTTCTTTTTTTTTATTTTTTGAGATGGAGTGTCACTCTGTTGCTCAGGCTCTGGAGTGCGGTGCCGTGATCTCAGCTCACCGCAAACTCCACCCTCCAGGTGCTTACCTAATCCCAGTTGCTTGGGAAACTGAGACAGGAGAATCACTTGAGCCTAATTAGCCCTGCTAATTTTTGTATTTTTAGTAGAAACGGGGTTTCACCAGGTTGGCCAGGCTAGTCTCGAACTCCTGACCTCAAATGATCTACCTGCCTCGGCCTCCCGTCAGCCTCCTGAAGTGCTGGGATTACAGGTGTGAGCCACCTCGCCCGGACACAAGTTAACTTTTTCATAAAAAAAATAACTTTCAACATCCAAAGATTTACTCTGAAAGCAAGTGTTGCAAGTTTCCAGTTTTCTGCCTAATACACCGAGGCTTGGCTGCCTCTGAAGCCGGGCTTTGTGGTGTCAGGGCCTTGGATAAGAGGCAGAGCACGTGAGGGACAGGCCCGAGGCCTGAGCGCGATGATGCTGGGCCTGCCATGCATTTCTGTGGGTGAGAGGGGAGGCCCCAGCCTGGGTGGGGGGATATACCCCTCTTCGCCCCACTGCAGGGCTTGGATCATTCCACGGGGACAGAATCTGAGTCTCCGAGGAGTTGGTAGAGACCCCGTTCCAGCTGCTGGTGCTGCTCACAAGCCTGCAGGAGGGTGGAAATGCTGGATCTGAAACGTCCCGTGACATCTAGGTGCCCCATCTGCAGCTGAGATCACCAGCACGGACACTCTCCTCCTTGCAGAGCAGCGAGAAAGTATTGCATCTGGGAAGTAAAAGATGTTTTCTGATTAAAATTCAAGTAAAACTACTCTTGAGAATAACTGATTTAGCCCTGCTGAGAGCTGGGGGTGGGGGTGGTAGAATTAGGAAAAAGATCAGGAAACAGAAAACCTGAAATCTGTGCTTCATTGGAACTAATGCACTGTGTAATCTTAGAGAAGTCATTCAATCATTCTGTCTCAATGTCCTTATCTGCAAATGATGATAATAAATAACCACTCTGTCCCTTTCATAGAGATGTGAGGATGTCCAATGACCTCACAGCTATGTCAGTGCCTTAAAAAATAAAGATCTGTGGAAATGCGATGTGGGATCGGCATGGTCCTTGCCATCCCTGGTGAATGCTCACTCATTTCCTTCACGGGCGTGTCTTCAGTATGGACCAGAGGTCCAGAATTCAGAGTCCTCGCTGACACAAATTCAGCCAGTGTATCCACTGGGAGACTATGTATGGGAAGGCTACACATGGTACTTAAGACACTACGTCTGCTTCAGGAATGGCTCCCCTGTTTGGACAGGACGGGGAGCCCAATCTTAAACTTAAGATTCAGGGCCGGGCACTGTGGCTCACGCCTGCAATCCCAGCACTTTGGGAGGCCGAGGAATTCACCCTGGCCAACATGGTGAAACCTTGTCTATACTAAAGATACAGAAATTAGCTGGGTGTGGTGGCGCACGCCATAATCCCAACTACTTGGGAGGCTGTGGAAGGAGAATCGCTTGAATTCAGGAGGCGGAGGTTGCAGTGAGCCAAGATCGTGCCACCGCACTCCAGCCTGGGTGACAGAGCAGGACTCTGTCTCAAAAAAAAAAAAAAACTTAAGATTCAGAGAGGTCCCAGTCAGTGATGTGTGAGGCTGACTGGAGAGAGCTGAGTGGGAAATGTGCAAGAATTTGACAAGCCAGTTGTGAAACTGGTCCTGGCAGGAGTATTTACAGTGTGGACACTAGCAGAGGCTACAAATAAAGGCCCCACCCTCCTGCCGGAAGCCAACCCAGCCCCTGGGGCTCCGTGAGAAATACGCCCCACTGGCATGTTACTAAGGGCAGAGGAAGAACGCCTGGTGACTGAGCACCTAGGACCAGACACACGCTTCCTGGACGGATGGTCCTTGTTCCCCAGTTCCTTTTCCTGGAGTCTCTAGGACTGTTGGGGCCTGAAGTCTAGGAAAGCCCTTCTGAGAGGAAAGACATCAGGGTGTGACACACAACCCCTCTAGATCTTTCATCTCTCTCTTTTTAAGACAGGGAACTCTTGTTGATGACAACCTTGTATTTCAGTTCTCTCCTGTTTTGTTTTGTTCCTAGGGGCACGGAGTCACCAGTTTCTCGTCTCAGTTACAAAACCCTCTGTGTTAAACTGTCCCCGCCCCCTTGGCTTTTCTCTCGGAACTCACTGGATCATTCCTTCCAGAAATGTTTACTGATAACCCACAATATAGCTCAGCCACATATGCTAAACCCCACGGAAGCGTCAGAGATGAAGAAACGTTTTCATCGTACAGGAGCTCAGGACTTGCCGAACAGCTGAAACAAACACACGAAGTGTTTTCCCCAGGACGCAGTGGTGTTGGTGGCTCTTCTCTGGGGTTCTCCTGAGTGTCCACTGCATGGACAGTTATGGACCCACCTTAGTCGATGCCACCCCAAGATCTGGGTGTGGCAGAGAACATGCTGGAGTCAGAGACAGAAGACCTGGGTTGGAGCACAAGTTCCACCACGATCTGCATAAATATGAACAGGCCAGAGGATCCTCTAACCTCGAGGTCCTCAAATGCAGCGCGCAGTCCAGGTCAAAATCCCTCACCCCTAAGCCCAACCTCAATCCCAAGACACCCCAAGCACGGAACATTCTCACTCGTTTGGTGAATCCTGCTCTGAACTGACACGAGACTATTTTTAGTCTTTATTTATTCCACTTAATGTGAATATTCAGGTTTCTTTGCAGAAGAATTCATGTGCTTTATTCGGGGGCACTCCAGATTCTCTGGGTTTGTTACATAATCTTCACTGTGTGCACTTTATCACCTTTCTAAAATCTGAGCCACTCTGAATTCTGAAACACAGAATCGGGTCCCAAGGGTTTCAAATGTAGAAGGCAGAGTGAACCCCACTGGAAGTGGTTTTTGTCCTCTGTCAAAAGAACAACTTTCCTTCACCTGAGGCCCTGTCTGTCTCTGAGTCTCGGATCCCTGCCCGCCTGCAGGTGAAATAAATGGTCCTGATTCCCCCATGTTCAGCAGCTGAGCTGCTTCCATTGTGAAGCTGCAGACAGAACAAGGAATCCTCAAAGGATTAAAATGTTCACTAATGAACTTAACACTGAAGATATGTAGTCTCCATTCCTCTGTCCATGAGGTCAAAGTCTCCCCTGGCCAATGAGTCAGTGATGGTCTGAGGTTGCAAATACCCAGGAACACAGGGCAAATTGGACACAAGTCAGTTCCAAGCAGTCACTGAAAGCATTGTAGGAAGCAGAAAAGTTCCTCTTTAAAGTTTCCTTCCTTGTTAAAGAAAAAGTGTGCTAATAATTGTTAAGCCCTATCTGATGTAGCTGTTAGACGTGCCATGCTTACAGGCATGTAGTACACTCTGTGTCCTTGTACATTAACCAAGATATCTGTGCTAGACATGCTCACAGGCATGTCCCAGCTAGCCATTGCTTTTACCTGTTTAGAAAAGTTTTAAGTTGTTAGCCAATCAGGTTTTAGTTTAAATTGTGAGGTCTGGCAGCAGCCATCGGAGATCAGACACAGCAGTAAGGATGACCCCAAATGCATAAGGAATAAATTTGTGTGTTTTCCTTTGTTCATTGTACTCTCGTGGCATGATGGCTAGCGAGGGTACCCTTCCTGCAGTCCAGGAAGTAAAGATGGCATTGCTGAAAGATCCTTTGTTTCAGTGCTAATTTTTCTTTGCAGCACTGAGCATCTATTTCCAACAGCATAACACAACATGGCAGATTTCAAGTCAGTGAAAGGGATGTGGCACTATCCATGTTCCAAACAAATGGACACGGCTCACACATGAGGATATGGCAGAGTTTGATCTATGAACACCAGGAGAGAGGAAATTTAAAAGATGGTTATAAAATATGCACTCAGAAGGGATTGATTTGACAAGTTTTAGGAGAGTCAGGAAAATTGATGCTACTCTTGATATTGTTGTTGTCTTTTTTAAAAAAGATTCTCTTTTGATGATGTCAGGAAATTCCAATGTGAAGTACCGGAAGCTGTATAATGCTACCTTACAACTTTAGCCAGGAGATTATGACACAGCTGGTCAACAATTGGTTCATTTATTACTTTAAAAGTAAGCACATAATTACAATGAGAGCGTGTTTTGTTGAATGGAGGAGAGGAATATATGTCCATATTGTTAGTTTCCTACTTTTCCTAGACAAATTTCCAGTTGACTCTTTTTTTTAACTATTTACTAAAACACATTGTGTGTTTTAACCTAATTCTTTCTGAGCGACCTGTTCCCAGTGCTGAGGACCTTGGATGATAAGGGCCTTCTGTCTATGTTCTAGAACAATCTTTGTTTTTCTGAGCAGCTCTCTCCCCCTGGAGCTGCTTCTACCCCACCTAGTTGCTACCTGTTGGGCTTGGAAGCTGGGGAGCAAGCAGTCCAGCATCACTCATCCTGGCCATTTGCTGTGGCCAAGGGGATGGAGGGTCTAGACACTAGTTGACAAGGCACAGGGACTAGGGAAGGCTAAACCTGAGAAGTGCTCCCCCCGGGCTCCTGCTGCCCCACCCTCCCTGGCTATCCTTGCTGAGGAAACTGCTGTCATCCTCAGCAAACTCCACCTCCGAGCGGCTTTCCACCCTTAGTTCTGGAGGTTTCCCACTGGAGCCACACAGGAAAAGCCTGGTGATGGCCCTTCGAGCCCGTGAAGACACCTTTCACATCCTCTGCATATCTTCTTCTTCCTGAGCATCTTTCAACTATCTCCATGGCACGCAGGTCCCAGCACCCCCACCACCTGGCTTCTCCACTTCCTCAAGTTCCTTATCGACGCTTCTCCTACGACTCCATCACCAAAAACGATGCGATTCTCGAGATACGTTCTGAACTGCCTTGGTCATAAAAAATGAATAGTAGATAACAGGCAGAAAAGGAGAGAAGTATAACCAAGGAAATACAAATGATCCAACTCTTATTGTTGGGTATTTAGGTTGTTTTGAATCTTTGCATAGTATTAATCAATCTGCAATGAACACTCATAAATCATTTTGTGCACTTCTGATGATTGTCTTACTGCAAATGGCTTTAAGTGAAATTCATGCATAAAGACCTGGCAATCTTTAAAGCTCTTGCAATCTTGTTGAAGCTGGATTAAATATGCAACATGCTAATTTATCAAAATTTACATATTTCATAAATATCCTCCAACTTTTAGCTAAGTGTCTAAAGGCACAGTCTTGTGGCAAAGTAGTTTCTGCTTTTATAATTTTATCTGAACCTTTTTTTCCTCTGTTATACTAAAACCTGGGTACCTGTATATTGAGCAAGTGCTGTATATTAGACCGCCTAATGTTCACCTGTGTCGTCTGGCTGAGTCCTGGCACCGGCTTTGAGTGGCAGCATCATTCTTCCTGTTTTTCAGAGGAAAAGCTGAATCTTGTAGACTTTGCTGAAGGTCACATAACTGGAGCTCAACAGAAGCAGCCTCCACACTGAGGTTGGTCACACTCTGAAGGCTTAATTCTCACATGTCCTCACGAACACATCTGCCGAAGCATCTGAGAGGTGAGCTCCATTTCTGACCAGTCTCTGGGTGTATTTCAGGTTCCTTTGGGTGTCACCTTCATTGCCAAATGCATCAGCAGAAGGACAATTGTCAAGGGGGGTGCACATTCACTGATGCATCCTGGCTGAGGCCCCACAGAAGGAGCACTGCCCCACTGTCCCCTCGGTCTGCAGAGAACAAGGCGTGGGAGGAGGTCCTCGGCCTGCAGAGAGTATGAAGTGGGAGAAAGTCTTCAGTCTACAGAGAGCACAAAGTGGGATGAGGTCCTCAGTCTGCAGGGAGCACGGAGTGGGAGAAAGTCCTCAGTCTGCAGAGAGCACAAAGTGGGACGAGGTCCTTGGTCTGCAGGGAGCACAGAGCAGAAGGAGATCCTCTGTCTGCAGGGAGCACAGAGCGGAAGGAGGTCCTCTGTCTGCAGGGAGCACGAAGTGGGAGGAAGCCCTCAGTCTGCAGAGAGCACAAAGTGGGACAAGGTCCTCAGTCTGCAGGGAGCACAGATTGGGAGGAAGTCCTCAGTCTGCAGAGAGCACAAAGTGGGACAAGGTCCTCAGTCTGCAGGGAGCACGGAGTGGGAGGAAGTCCTCAGTCTGCAGAGAGCATAAAATGGGATGAGGTCCTTGGTCTGCAGGGAGGACGGAGCAGGAGGAGGTCCTCAGCAGCAGGAGGTCTCGGGCTGCACCTTTTGGGCCCGTGATTCTCCCCACTCCACAGTGACACATGGGCCCTGCCACTTCCTCCCGAGAGTCCTCGCCTTGTCCCATGGGACAAAAACTTCGGTCTCTCCAGCTTGTCCTTGGTCTCCTTTGTCCAGACATCCAATCCAATGCAGACTTTGACATCCTTCCCTTGCCCTTAAGGTCCTTTTGTGTTGGTCTTCACTATTTATTCCATTCTGTGCGCCCTTTGCAACAGGGCCCAGGGGTTCCAGAGGCTTTTGCTTGTCCTTTAAGCAGAAGACTGACTTACACCAGTGAGCCTGGCTTGGAGGACAGCAGCACCTGCCTCACGGGCCTCAGACGGTCGGTCCACTGCTCCTCGGAGAAGCTGGGCTGGAGGTGCTCTTGCTGTTGAACAATTTCCCCATAAACTGTGACTGCTGTGGTAGACGGTTTGATTTTCCCACATCTGCCCCTCTGGGCCTCTGAGGACGCTGCCTATAACCTGCGCTGCCTCTGCCTGCCCCCTCCTTGCCAGTGTGCCATCGGGCTGAGCCACAGCAGCAGACACTGCTCCTGGCCCAGTGCTCCGACAGAGGCCACAAGAGACCCAGGGGAAAGAGAGGAGTTGCCTTCACGTATGCCCAGGATTTCTTCCTGGTCTTCTCTGTGTGGTAAGCTTGAGGATTCTGAGACACACAGGAGAGGAAATTCAGGACAATCCAAGGAAAAAGGGTCCTACTAGAGTTACCCCGAAGGCCACGTGCTGTCTCCAGAGCAGGTGAGCACAACCAGCCGGCATTTGGGGCCAGCGCTCTGGGGTGTGGTGAAGACAGCCCCGTACCAGGGGGACTGCGGACTCCATGGCAACTTGATTTTTCCAAGAAAGGTGCAACATACACATGCATCTCCAGAAGAGCAGGATGGCGGCTCCAGAATAGCCTTCTGCCCTCGGGTTGGGTGAGCACTCAGCTTGCTTCTTCTGTGCTCAGCTCGAACACTCCCCTCCCAGCCTCGTCCTGTTTCCCTGCTCCTCTCAAATGCACAGATGCTCAGAGGAGGTCGGGGTGCAGCGCTGATAGTAATGAGGCAGAGGCACCGGGCTCTTCTCCATGCTCCTCCAGGGTTCTTCCAGCTCCAGCACGAGCTTCATGGACTTTACCGCGACAGTAACAATATTAGGATCAGTGACGCTTCCCTGGGAGCCACACATTAACATTTTCATGTACTGGGGCTATTAGCTGCAAAGAATGGGACAGAATTGAGACACGTTCATTTCTGTGATGCCTTCCATTAATCAGTCTTAACAGCCAAAGACTGTCAAAACAGACAGGTGATGTGCACCGTGAGAACCCACTCGTCAGCACAAAGCTTTGACATTTTCATCTCCGTCATCTCAACTGCCGGAGAAATGAGGCCGAGACAACCTGGAATTCATAGACACACACGCACACGCGGCATAGATGATGCCACACACTGTGTGTGATGACGCACATGCACACAAGTGCATAGCACACACTACACAGCACACACAACACACACGCACCCATGGTATACAAAACAACCATTCTGAAGGTTTGAACACGGAGAAGGTGCTGTTATGAAGAGTAGGGCAGGGATCACAGCCACACTGACCACTTCTACCCGATGGGGACTGGCCTGTGGCCTCTGAAACGTGTGTTTTCTGTACATTTCAGAGGCACATACTGTCTCACAGCTATTAGCTGTTAGCACACGCATGCTTTTAAAATAAGAGACTTTGGGGCTCAGAGAAGAATAAGATGCAAGGGAGTTCCAGCTCAGGCAGAAAGCAGCTGAGTTCATGAAAGCGAGGATTTGATTCGTAGAGCTCTTATCAACCAGGTCTCTGCACTGGGCACAGATCCCACGGTTTAAGCGTCCTCTAAACAACTTTGAAATGCAGGACCCTTCCTGCTGAGATCGTCCTGCAGAAAGAAACACCTGGATTGATCCTTCTCCCCTCTTTAATGCTGGTATTGACTTTGGCCTAAAAATGACAGGTTGCAAGACTGTCATTAGTCCAAATTACAAACAGATTACATGTTGATATAATAAATGTTTTACCTTTAATTTTTGTTTTAGTGTCTTCTTATAAATGGGTATCAAACTATGCTGAACCTATTTATTAAGGCTTTCCTCTGAAAGATGATTTGGTTGCAAAAGAAAACCTTTCTTTATCAGAGGCTGCAGCAAGGTCCCTGCTCTGCTGGAGTGGGCTTTGGGCTCTGGATGGGCAGCCACCTGTGCACACCATGCACTGCTCACCCTGCTGCCTCTGCTCCACAAACATAACTTCCTTTTCCCTGCCTGTAAAAACCTTCTCATCTTAAAAAAGCCTGGTGTTGTGGCAGAATTGTCTTCCACCTTTATTCCCAGGTTCATATGCTGGAGTCCTGAATCCCAGTACCACAGAATGTGACTGTATCTGGACATGAGGGTGTTAAAGAGGCTATTAAGGTGACATGAGCTCATTAGGGTGGCCCTAATCCAACATGACAGGTGTCATTATAAGAAGAGGAGATGAGGACACAGACACGTTAGCAAGGACACCGGGAGAAAACGGCCATCTACGGGCCCAGGAGAGCGGCCTCAGGAGAAAGCAACCCTGCTGACACCCTGATCTGGGACTTCCGGCCTCCAGGATGGGGAGAGAAGGAATCCCAGTTGTCCATGCCCTGTAGTCTGCAGGACTTGGTTACGGCAGCCCCGGCAGGCTTGCGTACCTGTCTGGGGACACTGTCCCTGTGCTCGTTCCGGAGAAGGGCCTGCCCCAGGCACAACAATGAACAGCACCTTCCCATTACATAGGATTGCCTCCATTTCCAAGATCTGCTTGAGAGCAGAGGCGTCTTTTCTCTGGCCACAAAGCTTGGTGCCTTGCACATAACTAGCACTCAAGACTCGCTGGGTGACTGGGGGTAACTAGACTCGAATTTCACTTTCATCTGGAGACCACCCTCCCTTCCCCTTCCCCTTCCCCTGGACCCACACCATGGGTGCTGCCTAGAAGCCACCAGCAGCCCCTAAGATCAGGCCTGATCTTGTGTTGCAGCAGGCCAAGCTGTGATGAGTGAACAGGGAGGAGAAGCACAGCGGGCCCCAGCTCCCTGGGTTCTGGCAGAAACCACTTGGTCCACGGCTTTCCTCTTGCTTGTAAAAAGGGGCAAATGCTCAGGACCTGGGGGGCTTGAGGCAAGAGGAGACAGCAGATTCCCTCCAGCTTCCAACCTAGTGGAGAGGACGGAGGCAGACTCGGACACTCCTCCGAGAAGGCAGCAATGACCAAGTGAACCCACAGGACACGGGCTAGGCGGGAGGCCCAACCGTGTACACAGGTTTAACTGCAGGGAAGGGCATTTTGGCTGACTGCATTAACTTGACTTCCCTAAACCAGATTTAGGATTCTGAGCAAAAACTCGGCAGAAGCTACATTTAAAATGTCATCACAACTTAAGTCTACAAATCAGCAACTCTGCCCACAAAGTAAGCAAGAGTAACTGCCTAGGAAGTTATGTTCTTGAACCAGCGGGCGAACATCTATCAGAGTGTAATGTGTTGATTTGTCACACTTACGTGAATCCTTTAGTGTTTCCTGACTTCCATATACTAAGAGGCCTCATTTAGGATATAGCTATGAGTAAAAAAATAGGCTGTTCTCCAGAAGAATCATATGTAGACACCTTTGCTTCTGATTCTTAGTGCATTTGTCTTTCATTGTAACAGTGATACATTCAATTGTGTCACAGTTGCCCTTTAATTTGGAGCAATGCCAACTGTAGCCAGCTACTCACAAGAGGGGCTGCACTGCCCAGGGCTGTTTTTAGGAACATTGGCATCACCCTCTATCAGTGTCAGTGAAAACGCTGGGATAAAACAGCCCGGGTCGGTAACAACCATCTCCTTCTGTATTCTCCCTTGCTCTCCTCTTTTCTCCTCTCCCCACTCCTTCTCTGCCTCTGCATCTCTCTTTGTCTGTTTATCTCTCTCTCTCTGTCTCTGTGTCTTTGCCTCTTTCTCTCTCTGACTCTGTCTCTCTCTGACTCTCTCTCTCTGACTCTGTCTCTCTGACTCTGTCTCTCTCTGACCATCTCTCTCTGTCTCTGCTCTCTCTGACTCTGTCTCTCTCTGACTCTGTCTCTCTCTGACTCTATGCCTTTCTATGTCTGCCTCTTTCTTTGTCTCTGATTCTGTCTCTCTCCATCTCTATCTCTCTCTGCCACTCTCCCTCTCTCTCTATCTCTGTCTCTCTCTCTGTCTCTCTCCATAACACACACACACACACACACACACAAATTGTTTCCATTGGTTGAGAAGTAGACTAAGCTTTTCACAGGCAAAGGTTCAATCCCAAAGTCTAAAGCACGGCCATGCTCAATGAAACATTTGCTTTCAAGGGTTTTCTGGGTTGTGGGGAACAGGGCAACTCCCTGGTAAGCCTGGGAGCTCTAGCCCCTGCTTGCTGGCGTGTGCTGTGCTAACAATGCATTGCCTCCCACTGGGGTGGTTATTCTCTGTTAGCGGAGCAGTGACAACATCAGCCTGAGCCCCAGAGGCCTCTCAGGCTTTCCCAGGGGAGACCAGCCCATGGAGCCACACAGGGGTGCTCGGCCTGGGTGAAGCAGGGGTAAGATGCCCGGGGCTTCAGAAGCAGGAGCTTCCCAGGCTTCTGGAAGATTAGGATGCAGACTCTCTAGCTGGTGTGAGTGCTCAGGCAACTCTGTAGCCAATGATTTCCACTGGCAAATGAGCAGGTTTCCATGAAAAGTCATTAATTATCTCCTATTTAATCATCCACTTTAAGAGTTTCTGTGGGTTGTGTAATTAAAGACACAGGACTTTATGGAGATTACTGGGGTACATAAAATCCCAGCCCTGTGCCAAGGCTATAGCATTCGTCTCCAACACTGAGAGCCTGTTCTGGTGGTGACGAGGCATTCCTAGGCTTGCTTTGAGGCAGTGGGGCTGCTGGACTCACATTTCCTTAGCTTCTTGCTGCCTTCCAACCCACTCCTGGACTGCAGGAGGTGGGAGAGAAAAGGCCTGAGTGCCTGCTCTCATGACTGGTTCCAAGGCATCAATGAGCAGGCTGCCCTGCCTTGCCAGGACCAGATTAAGACTGCCGAAGAACAGGAAACGAGGATGAGATGCAGGCAGACCTTGCTGTGGCAGGCATCTTTCCAAGATGGTCTTCAATAACCCAAGCCCCCTTCTCTTCATGTCTCTGTGGAATCTCCTTATTTTAAGTGTGGTCTGCACCTAATGACTTGCTTTTAACAAGGAAAATAAGACAAAATTATGAGATGTCACTTCTGTGATGAGGTTACAAAAGACTGTCACTTCCATCTTTGTGGCACTCTCTCTCTTGACTTCTTGTCCACTATGCTTTCAGAAGCAAGCTGCCATGTTGAAGAAGCCCTCCTGGAAAAGAGCTGAGGATGGCCTCTGGCCAATAGCCAGTGAGCAACTGAATTCTGCCAACAGCCATGTGAGTGGGCCTGGGGGCAGATCCTTCCCCGGTCGAGTCTCAGATGAGACCACAGCCCTGGCTGACACCTTGACTACAGCCCTGTGAGACCCAGAAAGAGAGGAGCTGGTCGAGCCATGCCTGACTCCTGATCCACAGAAACTGTGAGATAACAAATGTCCTTTCAGGTCACTAAGTTTGTGATTACTTTGCAGGTCGAGCTGATGAGGACTGCAGACAGATTGGATGTGAGGTATGAAGGACTGACGTCATGGATAAGTCTGAATTTGGACCTGAACAGTTGAAGGAATAGACGTGCATTGTTCCAATGGCTCGGGTCTGTCACTGCCACTTCCAGGACCCCTTGATCAATGGCAGCCCCTAGACAACACCTTATTTTACAGGCAGAGCCCGAGAGTGGTCACTGTTTCAAGAACTGCATTCTTCCAGCAGTTTGGGTTCACTTTCCAAGTAGGAAAGACATCTAAAGGAGGAGGGCAGGGAAGGGGTGGAGATCAGGCCTCTGATCTATCAAGTTTGCTGTGTCCACAAACATACAAATGATGATGTGAGGCATGCAGATAATGTAACTCCAGACTTCAGGGTAGATGTGCAGGCTCAAAATGTGATTCTGCATCTCTTTTAGCATATAGTATTGTACTATAGCTCCCAGGCCAAATGAAGTCACTAAGAGGGTGAAGGTGCACAGAGAAGAGAAGTGGACCAAAGGAAACCCTAGGACAAGACAATTTTAGGGGTCAAAAGGTGAACCATCAAAGGAAACTGAGAAGGAAACTGAGAAAAAAGAGAGATGGATATCCTGGAGGCCACCTGGATGTGTCTTTTAAGAAGGGTGTAAGCATCTGAGTGAAAGCCTCTGATAAGTGGAGTCAGGTGTGAACTGAGACTCTACCCCTGGACTTGGCAATTTCCAGACCTTTGGTGAATTGAGGAGGAGCAATTTCCATGGAATGGTGGAAGGCTGAATGGCTGATCGGAGTGAGCTAAAAAGAAAATGGGAGAAGATAAAGGTCAGATAAGGATAGAAAAGCATTTTTTAGAGTTTTGCTATAATTGAAAGTGGGGAAAAGTGGCACATGACGTTAGTGGTTATGAACACAAAGTAAGACCTCCATCAGAATGGATCAGGAGCTGGACACATTCCAGAAATGACCAAAAAACCAAATCACCCAACAGACCAGAAGTCATATCAGAACAGCACAAAGGAGATGAGACACATCTGTAAACACAGCAAGGGGCACGGAGAAATGAAAATGAAATAGAACTACTGCAAACAGTGAAAGAGACAGGGACAGAATGTTAGATTTGAAAGCTAAACAAAGGAAATCTCTTGACACATACGTTAGCATCCCTGAAGAGAACTAAAATAACAGGACCTAAAAATATTTCAAGATATAATTCAAAAAAACTTTCCAGAAACAAAAACAAACATATAAGCATAAAGAACACACCAAAGCAAAACACACAACAAAATAATATAACAGACTATGAAACAAAAAAACCAATAAACATCCAAAGCCTGACATGTGCCTTGGGCTGCAGTAACAAAATACCTGAGACTGGGTAATTTATATACAATATGACTTCATTGCTCACCATTCTAGAAGCTGGAAAGTCCAAAATCAAGGTGCCAGAATATTAGGTGTCTAATGAGGGCCTATTCCTCACAGATGGCACCTCCTATGTGCCCTCACATGGCAGAAGCTCAAGAGGGACAAACAAGCTTGTTCTCTAAAAGGGCACTAATCTCTTTCACAGGGCCCCACCCTTATGACCTCATCACCCTCCAAAGGCCCCCCCTCCCAACAACAACACATTGGGAATTCGAATTCAACATATTATTTTTAGAGGCACACAAACATGAAGACCATAGCAATATCAAATGTGGAACAGTGTTACAACCAAACTTCCATTAGGTAAGAAATATACATGAAATAAACTCTCATATATAAAGAAAAAGATCAGGTAGAATATATTAATAGCATACCATGGCAGCCAATATAATACACAAAAAGCACACCTGAACAATGACTCAGAAATTTTGAAAGTAAAAGGATGCAATAATAATAATAATAATAATACCAGGCAGATTCAGTTCACAAAAAAAAAAAAAGAAAGAAAGAGAGAGAGAAGAAAGGAAAACCTGCAAAAATTATTATACCAGGACAACTTTGCAGAAGAGAAATGAATGGGAAGGAATCAAGCTATAATTATTAAGCTGCCACAAGTAGATAAATAGATCAATGTAGCAGAAGACAAAGTCCATTAATAGGACCAAATACATGTAGAATTTCATGTAGAATAAAAGTGGAAATTCAAGTCAGTAGAAAGAAAGATGAATGGTCTAATGAATAGCGTTGTAACAAGTGGGTTGGCATCTGAAAAAACAAAGTTATAGCACTGCTCACTTCTTCAACAAACATAAATTCTAGAATGATAAAATCTTACACACAAAACCCCAAATATAAGAATAGTTTAAGAAAATATGGGGTGGTTTCTTTCAATCTCAGAGTATGAAAGTCCTCTCAGTATGATATAAAAATCAGAAGCCATAAAAATCGATATAATACTGAAAAAATATAAAATATTATCTTTATAAGGAAAAGTGTGGGAAATATAGTCAAAAAACAATTCAAAGTAGGAAAATAGAAAATATTTGCAGAACATGATGTAGAAAAGAGACAATTTTTATCAATAAAGAGTTTTTCAAACAAACAACCAAAAAATACAATAGAAAAATTGGCAATTTTTCCAAGCATGTATTTCATTGAAAAGGAAATCCAAATAGTTCTTAGGTACATAAAAGGAAGCTATCACTCAGAATAAGAGAATTATGATTTAAAAATATAAGGAAATAATTTTTAAAAGTCTGTCAGTTGGACAAAGATGAAAGCACTTGACATATTTTGTTGGTAAGAGCTGGGTAAACAGTCTCTGTGATACAATGATGACATAAATAGGCACAGCTTCTAGGGGAAAACCTGGGAAGATCTATAAACACTGAAATCTCTCCTCCAATGGACCCTGAAATTCCACTTCTAATAATTTGTCCCATACATGACAACAGCATACATACAAAGACACCTAATGTAGCACTGATTTTAATTGCGAAAGACTGAGAACAGCAGAGGGAGCAGGTCAAACACGCCATGTTCTAGCTGTGCAATGAAATGTCATGCAGGTGTTAAGAATGGAGCCATTTTAGCTGCTTTTATATGAAACAAAATTCCACCATAGTTGTTGTTAACTCAGGACGTGCAGAGCTTGCTACATAAGCAGGAAGTGTATGTGCTGGTGTGGGTGCCCGCCACGTCCTCACCGTGCACCCACGTACGTGTAACTCACCTCTGGAAGGGCCCAGCAGCCACCTCCATGGAGGGTTCCGGATGGCAATGGGACAGCAGTGGGAAGGAAAATCCTTTTTTGCTCTCTATTTTTTATAATTTTTGAATGTTTTCCATGTGCATATATTACTAAGAAAAAGTCCTCAAAATATAAATTATAGGTTTCTTTTTAATATATAAAGAAATGGATCCTTTGGTATCTCTGGTAGCAGGAAGTTTTGAATTCTGATTGGGCAGGGTACTCTGGGCTGATACAATCTAATCAAACCATCGTCCCACAGGGGAAAAAAAAAAAAGAAAGAAAGAAAGAAACCGAGGACTGTGTTTTAGCAAAGTGTCCTGTTGAGTCCCATTGGCACAGCTATTCCACAGAATGACAGGGGCTCGTAACTAATCGAGGTGATTGTAGCAGCTCTTACCCACTCTAGAAGAATAACAAACAACTCAGCCTCAATTCTACCCCTTTCTGGCCTATATTTTCTTTAAATTTAGGGCAGATCTCTGAGTGATGGCCATGCCTTGCGCAGAACTCTCTCTGTGGTGGGACAGGTTATATTTTTTATAACATCTCCCTTTGCTACTCCAATGTCTGCCTCTGAAACCAAATAAATTCCATTTTTATTGAGAGAACATTTGCTGCAACCTACCTTGTGGTACCCCTTAGGAAGCTTTTCTCCCTTTACTTTTCAGAAGGCTGCCTCTTAAACCAAATACATTTCTAGTTTTATGGAAAGAACACCCACTGCGGCTTACCTGGTTACTGCCCCTTAGGAAGTCTGTTTGAACCTTTTGCTTCTTAGTCTCAAACGAGGCAACAGATGAATTAGAAATTACACCGAAAATATAACACTTATACATGCTTTCTGGTTTGTTTTAAGGTAGCTGTGAAAACCACTAAAAACATAGGTAACTTAAGCCTTCTTAATTGACCTTAAATGTTCCTAGCAGGAAAGTACAAAACTAGAAATTACCTCAGTGGAATTCAAATATTCATGACATCATCATAGATTGAACCCAGAGAACAGAGAAATGCCGGGGGTGGGGGGTGCAGGTGTGGCTCGGAGAAAGAGAGGCACAGCAGCAGGAAGCAGCTTGGGATTGGCCTTGTCCTCTGGGCAGTGCCAGCAGACCCAGGTTTAGGGCCAAGCTCTGCCTCCCACCAACTGTGCCTTGGGACAAGTTACTCGGACCCATCTATTCTGTTGGTGTTTTGCTTTTATCTCTCCATTAAGCCAAAACACTAACAAGCTGTCTCTTTCTATCTCCCCTTGAAGAATTCCTCTGGCTTCAAACCCCAGGTCCTCTGTGAGTGCTGCCAGGCATCACCCTCTGCACCCTCCTGGCTGGCTGTGGGGCACTCCTGAGGGCCTGGCTGCCGCCTGGCTGCACCCACCTTGTGTCCCCTTCTGAGTACTGAGATCCTCTTTGGTCACCTTTTCTTGACCTTGCAACTGGTATGACTTTAGCTCAAAACAAAAATAAACTTTGGAAAATGTCACAGCTCCTTTTTCATTTTCCCTCTTAGTACAATCAGAACTAAACCTACAGTCCCATCTTAAAAGTCAGTTAAGATCCTACAGCACACACTTGTGTCCCTGCTGGCTTCTGCTCCTGTTACAATTCTGCAGGTTTCTCCTCCACCAGGCATGCTTACATGTGTGTGTGCACATATACATTTCTTAATGTCCATTTAGTTTTTCAATTAATCATGCTATGTGTATTGTAATTGAATGGTGCTAAGTCCTTTTGTGGAGCATGTGGGGTTTAAATGACGTAAATCCGTGTGGCACACTCTCCGGTCCCCAGCCCCATCCTTTGGTCAGATTCCATGTTGTCAAGGTGGAATGGGACAACAGTGCCCATGTCCCCATTAGAGCCCTGCTGCTCCGGGACACAGAACCAGGACAGGGGCCACCTGTGGTGCAGGTGAGGGGAAGAGTCCATGGAGCCGGGACAGGAGCTGCAGAGCCGGCCGCACCTCCCGGGCACCTTCTGGGCTGAGCACCCGAATGCAAATGCGCACCCCCCTGTCTGTCGCGGCGGCGGGCGGGGTTGGGAGGAGCAGATGCTGTCCTCTGACGAGGCGGCTGTTCTTGCTGAGTCTGAAGAATCCCTTCAAGAGCCAGTAATGAGAGGAGCTGAAGCTTGCGTTGATTACAGACTGCATCAGAATGTCAACGACAAGGGCAGCACGTGGGAAGCGGCGCGTTCCACCCACGGAGCCCGCGGGGAGGAAGCAGTGAGCAGGGATGGGTGGGGGGGTCTCTCCCCGAGGTCCTGGCCTCCTGGGGTGGGTGTGCCCCGCCACTGGCAGTGGGTGCATGGGAGGCTCAAACGCCACAGGACAGGTCTGCGTGGAGGCCCTGGCCTCTGGATGCCAAGCTGACTTGGCCTGGAAGGTAGAGCCACCACCAGGACCTTTGTGAGGGCACTGGGAACGGGGAAGGAAAACAGGTGTCTTCCTTGGAGAGGCTGCTGATGTGATAAAGTCAGGTACCCGGAGCTTGGAGGGCCCTGCAGGAACATGCTCTGGGAGGGAGTCAAAGAGAACAGAAGAGATGAAGCAGGGGTCACCGCAGATGAACTTGCGATGACAGCAGCCATGGGATGTGGGATGCACCTTCTCCGTTTCCCCTGTGGCGTCTGTCCACCATAACAGCTCCCAGGTGACTCTGGAATTCAGTAGACACAGGAGAAACCACACGTGCTGCCACCAGTTCTGACATGCTGTGTGGGGTCTTTCTCCCGGCTCTAAGGTGCAGAACGGTAATGCTAATACTCATGCTGGTGCTGATACTGATGCCAGTAACAACACTAGTGCCAATAGTAACACCAATGCCAGTGCTAATGCTAGTACTCATGTGAGTAGTGATGCTGATGCTAAGAGTAACACTAATGCCAATGCTGATGCTAATACCAAAACCATCAGTAATGCCAATGGTGACCTTGACGCTAGTGCTCATGCTAATACTGACACCAGGAGTCATCAAGTGCTAGATGCTGGTAGTAGTGCGAATGCTAACACCAATAGTAATGCCAATGCTAGGAATATTATTAGTGCTACTGCTAATACGAATGTCAATGCTAACGCCGACACTAGTGCTGATAGTAATTAGTACCAGGTGTTCATGCGAATACTAGTAAGAATGCTAACACTCACGGTAATGCTAATGACAACACACACTAATGCTGATTCTAATACTGTAATAATACAAATATTATTAATAACATTACAAATAACACAAATATTATACATTAGACAAATAGTAATGCTGATGCTAATAGTAACACGGATGCGACTGCTTATGCTAATAACAACAGTAATGCTAATAATAACACTGGTAACAATACTGACATCACTAGTAACACTAATGCTAATAGGAACATTGATACTAACACTAAGACCCGTAGTAACGCTAATGCTAGGAATATTATTAATGCTGGTGCTAATACGAATGTCAATGCTAACGCCGACACTAGTGCTGATAGTAATTAGTACCAGGTGTTCATGCGAATACTAGTAAGAATGCTAACACTCACGGTAATGCTAATGACAACACATGCTAATGCTAATTCTAATACTGTAATAATACAGTAGTCACGCTAATAGTAATACTGATGCTAGTGCTAATGCTAGTAACAGTAATGCTAATAGTAACGCTAGTCATAATGCTAATACTAATATTAATGCCCATAGGAACATTGATACTAATGCTAATACCAATAGTGAAAGAATGCTAACACTGGTAATAATCTTCATGTGAATGTCAGTAGCAATGCTGATGCTGATACTAATAGTGCTAAAGCTCGTAGTACCACTAACACGAAAGCCTGTGCTCACACTTCCATGGTCCTTGTGATGTGCCAGGCACTGTTCAGTATGCTTTACAAGTACGAAAGCCTTTAATCTCCATAACAACCCTATGGGGTTATCAGCCCCACCTTACAGATGAACGAAGTGGTAAGGCTGAGACCACACACCTGGGGTGGACTCCACGTGTTACCCCCATCTTAGTGAATAGGGACCCCGACTGGCATGGTTGCAGGAAATCAGACCCTAGTCCTGGGTGGGGAGGGGGAGGGGCCCTCCCCTCGCTGCTCTTATTGGACCTCTGCCCTGGAAACACCCTGTGTTCCATGGGATCACTGCATGGAAAGCTAGCGGATCGCACTTCTTCATTTATTCAGCTGCGGTATGGAAAGAGGTCCCAGACCAAGGGCCCCTCTTGGGCTGAGTCTGCCTCTCTCTGTTCCGTCCTTTTCAGTATGTGGTTTTTCTTCTTTGGGCCTCAGTGGTGAACAGGGTCTAAGCCTTTCCTGATCTCATAAACACTAGTGGGTGCATGTTGGGGGGGACAAGCCACCAAAAGCCCCTCCCAGAAAGCATTTGAGCTCTTGCCCTCAACACCCTGCTGGGGCCCAGTGAACAGACTCTCGTGGCCCAGCCACCCAGATGCTCATTCTGAAGACTCAGCCCTTAAAGGACCAGTGATTCTGGGTATCTTTGTGCACATAAGAGTATTGTAGCAAGCTCATCGTTCAAATGGCTTTTTTTTTTTTCGTGGACCTTAATTTACTTGCACTGTTTTTCAATGACTTAATGCAGCAACACACCAGGCAAAGTGGTCATTTAGGGATGAAGTCTTTGCACGGACTTCACCGAAAGTCCAGGCTGGTTCAGGGAGGAAAACAGAACTACAGCGGGGCAGTGAGGACCAGGGACCCTTCACTGCCCTTTGAGATATTATCACCTGGACAACCACACTTATGAGACCAGCCCAGGGACCCGTTGCTCCTTCCCCAAATGCATTCCCTACTTACCTGCTACTGAATGCACCTGACCCTTTGGCACTGGAGTTTAATTCCTAATATGACTGCTTCAGAGACCACAATAAAATGCACATTCCCTCTACAGGAGTGACATATGGAATGATTACCAACTGTGGATGTTTAAGGACTGGCGGCATTCATACCACCATAGAGTTCTGAGGGGTAGGACACAGGGCAAGAAAGTCTGGCAGGGAGGGAGGAAGTGAAAGTGATGGAGAGTGTGGCACGCACCTTCACTTCTGTGGATCTATTCCTGACGGCTCTCCTGTTCCACGTGGAGCCATCGTGCCTGGGGCAGGGGTACCACGCTGGATGGAGATGCTGAAATGGAAGCGGAGGGTGAAAGGAAGACTGTGCGCACGTCAAACCCTCTGGGTGAAGAAACAAAGCAAATCTGAAACTCTCATTTTGCTTTTGGAGTAACAAAAAAAATAAATAGAGACAGTGTTCCTCTTTTTGTCTTTGCTTTCTTTGAGACAGGGTCTCACTCTGTTGCCCAGGTTAGAGTGATCCAGGTCACTGTAGCCTTGACCTCCTAGACTCAATCAATCCTCCCGCCTCAGCCTCCTGGGTAGTTGTTCCTATTTTTATAACAAATCCCAACTGTCCCTGCTTGCTGTTTGAGGAGAATAAGAGAGGAGAGACAGCAGCACCATGAGCTCTGCTGACCGAGACGCAGGGAATCAGTGCTGAGCACGACATCCTCACCCCCAGGCTGCATGCACTCTTTGTGCTGGACACCACATAAGATCTCGTCAATTTGGGCAACTGGAAAACCTTGCTAAGGATATGAGTCCCAGGCATTGTCAGTCGTCCCTCTAAGACCAGGGACAGGCTGGAAGCTGACGAGGCTACAGCAGAGCTCCCCTGCAGGCGCCTGTGTGGCGCAGTTGTCTGACACCCGTCCTGTGCGGTGCGCTCTGCCCTGGAGCCGCCACAGCCTAGGAGCCAGATTCTCGGCAGATGTTGGAGAGACCAGGTGGCCTAGGGAGGCGGGCAATTTTAGCATCCTCTCTCCCAGGCTGAGAGTTTTTGTCACTGTCCCTGAGAGCAGCATAGACATCAACCTTGATTCCCAAATGTCCTGAATTGGCCCCAGTACTCAGGATTTCGTCACCTGGATGTTCAGGCTGAGAAAGAACAAGAAAGGCAGAGGCGGTCAGGGATGTGGACCATTTCACCAAAGCCAGTCTCCACTTCAGCCCAAATGTCCAACCTGTGTGGAGGGGTGATTTAGTTAACACCAACAAGGGGACATGGGGTTATACAGTGAAACTGTGGATTCAAATGTGCCAGGGTGAGTGAACACCCCCAGCATACACACACACACACACACACACACACACGTGTGTGTGTGTGCATGCATGCCAGGCTGCTGAAGAGGGGAGGTCTGCCCTCACTGGCTCAGTGCCACTCCTGCCTGGGCACCAGTCTGCCAGGCCAGACCAGAGGAGCCATCAAAGCCAGGGAGCTTGCATTCCTCACTAGAGTAGAAAGTGACAATCACCCCGAATCCTTCTATTGAAGATTTCAATAGAACTGATCAAGATCACCACTGCATCTGTGCAATATGAAGGCCTTCAGGAGAGCACATGGCCCTGTCACTGTGTGGTGTGTGTCTGTGGTGTGTCTGTGTGGGGTGTGCGTGTGCAAGCATGGTGCATCTGTGTGGTATGCATGGTGTGTGGGGCGTATGTGGGATATGTGGTATTTGAGGTAGTGTGTGTTTCATGACTGGTGTGTGTTGTGGATTTTTGGTTTGTGTGTGTTGTGTGCTGTATATTATGTGTTGTGTCTGCATGCATGGTCTGTGTTATGTGTGTGCATACTGCATGCCTTGTGTGTTTGTGCACAGTCTCTATCATGTGCCTGGTGTGTGTTGTATGTGCTGTATGTGTGCCTGATGTGTGTGTATGGTGGGTGTTGGGTACCTGCTGTGTGTTGTGTGTGCCTGGTGTGTGTGTGAATGCACAGTTTGTGCCTTGTGTGTGTTATATGTGCAGTGTGTATGCCTGCTGTGTGTGCATGATCTGTGTTGTGTGCATGGTGTGTGTTGTGTGCCTTGTGTGTGTGCATGGTCTGTGTGTGTGTGTACAGTGTATGCTGTGTGTGTGTGCATGGTCTGTGTGTATGCACGGTGTGCTGTGTGTGTGTGCATGGTCTTTGTGTGTGTATACAGTGTGTGTTGTGTGTGTGTGCATGGTCTGTGTGTGTGCACGGTGTGCTGTGTGTGTGCATGGTCTGCGTGTGTGCACGGTGTGCTGTGTATATATGTGTGTGCATGATCTGTGTGTATGCACGGTGTGCTGTGTGTGTGTGCATGGTCTGTGTGTGTGCACATGGTCTGTGTGTGTGTAGTGTGTGTTTTGTGTGTGTGTGTTTTGTGTGTGTGCATGGTCTGTGTGTATGCACGGTGTGCTGTGTGCTGTGTGTGTGTGCATGGTCTGTGTGTGTGCACGGTGTGCTGTGTGTGTGTGCATGGTCTGTGTGTGTGCACGGTGTGCTGTGTGTGTGTGCATGGTCTGTGTGTGCACGGTGTGCTGTGTGTGTGTGTGTTTTGTGTGTGTGCATGGTCTGTGTGTATGCTCGGTGTGCTGTGTGTGTGTGCATAGTCTGTGTGTGTGTGTACAGTGTGTGTTGTGTGTGTGCATGGTCTGTGTGTGTGCGCGGTGTGCTGTGTGTGTGTGCATGGTCTGTGTGTGTGCACGGTGTGCTGTGTCTGTATGTGTGTGCATGGTCTGTGT
>CAUYLG010039299.1:0-27232 GCA_963573385.1 Cacajao melanocephalus | reverse complement strand
AGAAGAAACATTGGTAACAAGATTTGGCTATTTCCTAATGTTATGAATGCAGTGTTTAAGCAATTATTAAAGTATATGCATACTTTTTAATCTCATTCCCTGTACCAAATATCTAGATAGATAGATGATAGATAGATAGATAGATAGATAGATAGATAGATAGATAGATAGATAGACAGAGGATGTAGTTACAATTGAACATAGTCAACAATAGAAGTAGGATATGTTAAAGATGCTGAAAATCATAGCTTGAAAAGTTGCAAGAATATGTCATTAACAGTTTGCAACAGAAAATGGTTAACACATCTCTTAACTAGGAATTAAAAAAACATTTAGAGTAAGACTAAGAGTCAAGCACCTGGCCAGAATATTAGAACCTGAGAGTGAAATCTCATTTCCTTAATATAGTAGGACTTTACTTCTATAATAGAAAATGAGTCCAGCTTATTAATTTCTGAAGAAATTGTAGGCAAAGTCTTTTTAAATAAAAATTTGAATTTATTTTTATCAAGACAGGGACACAAAGATGAACACTACTTTCTGTCTTTGGTCTCACTTCTGTTTCTTACTTTTTGCCTTTGCTCCTCTTTTCCAGGTTTCTGGCTAATACCACTTTCAGAGGCCTCAGTGGTTCCATCAAAGTAAAAGGTTCCACCATCATCAGCTTAGAAAACAACTTTTTCATCTGGAATCTTCAACATGACCCCATGGGAAAGCCAATGTGGACCCGCTTGGGCAGCTGGCAAGGGGGGAAGATTGTCATGGACTATGGAATATGGCCAGAGCAGGCCCAGAGACACAAAACCTACTTCCAACACCCAAGTAAGCTACACTTGAGAGTGGTTACCCTGATAGAGCATCCTTTTGTCTTCACAAGGGAGGTAGATGATGAAGGCTTGTGCCCTGCTGGCCAACTCTGTCTAGACCCCATGACTAATGACTCCTCCACACTGGACAGCCTTTTTAGCAGCCTCCATAGCAGTAATGATACAGTGCCCATTAAATTCAAGAAGTGCTGCTACGGATATTGCATTGATCTGCTGGAAAAGATAGCAGAAGACATGAACTTTGACTTCGACCTCTATATTGTTGGGGATGGAAAGTATGGAGCCTGGAAAAATGGGCACTGGACTGGGCTGGTGGGTGATCTCCTGAGTGGGACTGCCCACATGGCAGTCACTTCCTTCAGCATCAATACTGCACGGAGCCAGGTGATAGATTTCACCAGCCCTTTCTTCTCCACCAGCTTGGGCATCTTAGTGAGGACCCGAGATACAGCAGCTCCCATTGGAGCCTTCATGTGGCCACTCCATTGGACAATGTGGCTGGGGATTTTTGTGGCTCTGCACATCACTGCCATCTTCCTCACTCTATATGAATGGAAGAGTCCCTTTGGTTTAACTCCCAAGGGGCGAAATAGAAGTAAAGTCTTCTCCTTTTCTTCAGCCTTGAATGTCTGTTACGCCCTCTTGTTTGGTAGAACGGTGGCCATCAAACCCCCAAAATGTTGGACTGGAAGGTTTCTAATGAACCTTTGGGCCATTTTCTGTATGTTTTGCCTTTCCACATACACGGCAAACTTGGCTGCCGTCATGGTAGATGAGAAGATCTATGAAGAGCTTTCTGGAATACATGACCCCAAGGTAATACTTCCTTTTACTTTAGCTTTCTTGGTTGCCCATTATAACTCCACATGTTGTGTCTTCCGCTGTAGTATACCCATGTTCCTCCATCTAACACAAGAATATTCTCTCAGCCAAGTATAGAGACTAGTCCAAAAGTCTGTTGCCCGGTGAACTGAATATTTCATTGTTTCATTAAATGAAACAGAACGACTGAGAAGTTTCAGGGGGCGTCTTTTCTAGAGTAGGTCTCTCTGGTAGAAATATCTATTCATGCCTCTTTTCCTTGTATTATTTGACCAACTGATAGCACACCTAACAGGGAATGGTTTTATAAAGTATTTTCATCCAAAGCAGACCTTAAAAACTGATTAATGACTTATCTTGGGAATTAATAAAAATAAATTGGAAGATCCACATTTTAAATAGTAAAGAATCTTTTTTATCATTAAAAAATGATACAATGAAAAGAACTAAAATTTTATTATAACTACTCAAAGTTAACCACTAGGGAATTCTCAGAGTATAGAACAAGGAGTGTTGGACTGAGATGGCAGGATTAGCTAAGGCCTTTAAATAAGGAGAGCTGTTCAGCTGACTACCTTGCATAGAAGGGAGAGTGACAGCAATCCAAGGACATTCAAGAAGATTTTATCTATCTAGGATACCCTTAATATCCTAGACATCTGACCCTAAGGGTAGAGGGAAGAGGAAGTATAGAGTGCAGGTAAACAGCCAAAGCAGTGGTGACACTCAGGTAAGGACAGCCATGTCCAGGTTCTCTCTGGATTGAACCAGGGCCCCTCTAAGTGACCTGAGGTATAGAAAACTTAGTCCAACCCAATAAGACTAGCGAGAAGGGGACTGTCAAGGACCAAGGCAATTAGAACAGAGCTCAAAGGAGTACTGCAGTCCTGATGGGAAACAATGCAGATCTGAAGCTGCAGTGCATTCTAATATGCAGGATACATTTAGTAAGGATTGGAGAAAGACAGTTCAGCAGGCACACTCAGGACATACCATATTTAAAGCAACTTGAGCTAAGCTGAGACTTTCAAATTATATAACATTCACACATTTTTCCAAATACCCCTTGTCACACCAAGTCTCAATGTGTTGAACTATTTACTGTAAATTACTATGCAACATTTAAAATTAATTTCATAGAGCATCAACAAGTAGGACATTTGTAGCTATCTTTACTAAATGATAGAATACCCCAGAGGGCTGGTGGCAGCTTTAAAATTTTTTCATAGATGGTTCCAATTGGATGTAAGTTCTGTTTTGGAAACAAAAGAATAAGAAATTTGACCCATGTATTGCAAACCTCCCAATAAGTGACGTGAACCTCATGAGAGGATTCAGCCAACAGTGCCTCACTGACTAGGTAAGAAATTTTCTAATGAATACTCAGGGCTTTATGGTAGGAGCTAGAATTCACTGAACACAAATAAAATCATTAGCATAAATAAACACATCACCCTAACGAGAGATGTTAGTGATGCCTCCACATTCACATTGTGCACTAGCATCAGCAGTCTTTGTTCATTCTTTGCCCCAGGAGTCCCACAAATCTTCTGAAGGTTTTCAGTCTCACTAGAAACTTAGACTAGTTGTGAGAATCTCAACAATGTGACTCCTAAATTATTAGCTCAAAATTAAAAGTATTTAGTCTGATCTAGTAAAAAAAAATCTAATATATGCCTGTTGCAGAGATTTCAGGCTATTATCTTATGTTAAAAGATGAACACAATATTAACTAGAGTTTCATTTATCAGAACCAATGATTGCCAAAATTAAGTCATGGATGCAATGCGTGAAAAAGCTGTAACAGTGATTATGCTAAAGTATTAAAAAATAAAATTATAAAGACAAGCTATACATAGCAGTAAAATTATTTTTAACCAAAAAGAAATAATCATTTTATCTCTACTCCACCAGAATAAAGCGGTGAACTTTTTTTATAAGTCTAACCCAGTCCACAAGACAATGCCAGAACTGGACAAAGTCAACTTTGCATTACCACTAGCAAGTTCTTAATGAGATGGAACAAACCTAAATCTAAACTATTTTCAATTTGAGATAATACATGAATTTCCACTAAGTTTCCTAAAAATGGATATGTGTCTACTAGTGTTGTTTCTATGTTAAAATATCTCTTCTGTGGGTTCACTTTTTTTCATAAAAAGATACCCAGACTACTTAGCTAAGCGATGCTTGACACTGAGACTTAGGAGGAATAATTGTTGTGATAGAATTGTTTAGTTTTCAACTACATATGTCATATTATGTGGACTACATAATGTCCTCACTCTCAAACAGGGATATAAGATAAAAATAATTTCCACACCCCTCAGTCACTCAGAATGTACTCTCATGATACTGTAGTTACTCACATGAGTGTTCTTCTCTCCTATTCATGCTAAAGTTTTTTAGGAGGGCCTGTACCTGTATCTTACACTAAATGATTAGAACAATTCAGAGGTAAATGAGTCAAATTGTTTGACTTCAATCAATTAGGGGAGAAAAGATATAAACAAAAAGAGAAACAACTTAAAAGGTAATAAATATGCCAAAGTTTAGCAACAGATGAATACTGTCCAAGTTCAAGGAAATAATGATCACCTTCAATTCATTATAATAGAAAAAAGTTTAACTCATAAGGTAATATTGGTGCCTATTCTTAAAGAATAGTAAGAATTCAGAATGTATGTCCAGGGAGGAGAAATGGACATCCTAAGTAAAGGAGCAGAATGTATTACTTGAAAGTAATACTTTATATTACCTGTAAAGTATATATTACCTATTTTATAATATAACATATTATATCCAAGTAATTCATTCTTCTTCTTATAAAGTAGATAGGTATATAGTATAAAGTATATAGGTAATATGAAGTATAAATTATAGGCAAGATATGAGAAATCCAATTTAGCCACAACGTGGGTTACAGGAGAGGAAGAAGATGAGATCCAAGTCTGGAAAAAGGAAGCTTAATTGAGGTAACAGAGGATCTCTGATGTCAGGCTAAGAAGAGTGAACTTCAGTATAGATCCATGGCCATTTTGGGGCAATGGACTAGCACAGTAAAGTGGTATCCATTTAGGATGGCTGCTTCCGCAGCAGGCAAACAAGATTACAAGAGAAAGAAAGGGAACAGAGCTGAAATTATAGCTTTGGTCACTGAAGAAAGGATGCAAGAAATATTGTGATCCAATCAGCAGGATTTAGCAATTAATTGGTTGGGAGAGGCAACGAAGAGTCACACCTTCAGAGCTGCAGGCCTGAGTGTCTGAGAAGATGATGGTACACTGAGGGAAGCAGGAAAACAACAGTTCACGGGCTAGAAAATGTGGCACTCAGTTCAGCTTCATACGTGGCATTTTTTTTTAACTTTTAACTTAAGTTTAGGAGTCCATGTGCAGGTTTGTTACATAGGTAAACATCTGTCATGGGACTTTGTTGTATAGATTATTTCCTCACCCAGGTATTAAGCCTCATAACCATTAGTTATTTTTTTCCTGATCCTCTCCCTCCTCCCACCCTCTACCCTCCTACAGGCCCCAGTGTGTGTTGTTTCCTTCTATGTGTCTATGGGTTCTCATCACGTAGCTCCCACTTATAAAAAATAACATGAGGTATTTGGTTTTCCCTTTCTGTGTTAGTTTGCTAAGGATAATAGCCTCCAGCTCCATAGCATACATGGCATTTTAAAATCTGTTTTGAACATTTCAGTGAAATCCAGAAGGCATTTGGAAACATGGGGGGCCAGAATTCAAGAGAGAAATTGAAGCTAGTAAGAATCCTGGCGGAGGGAGGCAATACTGTCTATTAAAGCCCTAGGGGAGTATGCGATCCCCAGGGGAGAAGGTGATGGGGAGAAAAATCTCTGTTTGAAGGAATGCACCATGAATAAAGAGTCCTAGGGCGTTGGAGTATAGGATTTGTGGAGAGATGAAGTGAAAGATAAAGAAGAAAGGTGATCTGTAAAGTCATGCAGGCCCACAAATGCCACTCTACAGTTTGAATTTTATTTTTTTGAGGTGAATATGGGAATCATCCTACCTACCATGCCTATGTTCTTGTCAGTGATTATCAGAAAAAATAGAGGCAGATTCATGCCCAGAACAAAACACAAGAATTAGCATGCATGTGTTTTAATGTCTGATGAAACTATTCAGTTGGTGCAAAAGTAATTATGGTTTTTGCCATTGAAAGTAATAGGTTATGTGATTTAATTTTTGAAGTATTTTTCAAAATTCCATTTTCACTCTGCAAATTCACTTTGATAGCATTTTAGTTCTAAATCAGGGGAAATTTAGTGCTTACCGAGAAGTCATAGATCTCTGTGGTTCTTTGGGGGCTTTTTTTTTTTTTTTTTTTGCTGTAAGCTGAAAATGCCCCCAATCTCAATGAGAGGTAACATTTTATATGGAGTAATGGTTACACTCTAAAGATTCTTCTACCCCTACTTACTATCTGCTTTGTTTCTCTTCATAATCTTTTATCTCCCTCGTCTACTGGATATTAGGATGGTCCCCTTATACCATGTTGCCATTTTCATCCCGTTTTCACTACATACAACTCACCTCAGTTAATTCATCTCAGGAAAATTTTCCTGTGCCTCCCCATTAATGCTCTTGAATACCTGCCTCCTTTAACTCTTCTTTGGTTATCTTGAGATAATCTCTCCAAGTCTTCCTATTATAATTGTGTGCCGTAAAACTTTGAAAATAATGGAAGAATTTTACTAAGGAATGCACTCCAAGGAATTGATGTTTTTACCACTTAGAGGCTATCTAAAAATGAAACTCCCTAAAGTTCCATCTACCCTTTTCTTAAAACTACATTTATGTTGCATATATTTTAAATTATAATAAAAGTGTTTTCTTACTTTTGTGTAAATAGTTTATATTTCTAGCTCAAAATTTAGGCTGTTTTTTTGGTATTAGTCTTGGAATCCAAACACCACTTATAAAATATTTCTATGGCAAAAATATGTTTGGATGAAAAACCTATCGACTTAGAAGGTAAGATATGTGATTCTCTATATTTAGACATGGTCTGTCAGCAAGTTGAGTCCTAGCTACGTATCTGTAACCCTGATATGCGATAACTTACAATGAATGTAATAGCTCCATTTTTCTTCTTAATCATAATTGTTTAGAATGCTGGCTATACATTTAACACAATTAATAAAACTGTTAAGAATTAAGAGGGTGAATATTTTATCACCATTTCAGGGCTGAGATTCATTGGCTTTAACCCACTGCTTTGAATCAGAAATAAAATTAAAAGCAAAAGCCTGTGCAAGAAAGACAAATTTATGATTCTCTGCATGTCACAACAGCCACGGGAGGCTGAAATTTTTTTTCCTGATAGGGGGTCAGAAGAAAGAAATAATCTTGTTGCTGGCTGCTCTTGCAGATAACCCCAAGGGAGAGGAACTGGCCTGCTGTGCAAATGAGGTTCAAGAGGATGATTCTATCCTCACTTAACTATTTTTGCTAGAATAATTTATTTTACACTAAAAGTAATATATGTTGCTTCTCACAGCCTCCTACCAACTCATCTGGGAAGCAAGCTTCATACTTCAGAGTGGGTGGGCTCTTGAAGCATGAGACCGTGAAAGCAGGAATTTATGAGTTAGAAATTTAATAAAACTTATTTGGATATTTCTTCAATGTAAAAGAGCACTATCCGTTATAGGCAATGCAGAAAATCGAGTAGACAGATGGAAGCAAGCATCCATCACCTCATCATCCAAATCATGTCATTTTAGCATTTGGGGATGATTGACAAGTGGATAGAAACGGCAGCCGTATTTTTATCCAGTGAGGTCTCTCTTTGGGTCTGCGGTCTAAGGAGTGGATCTGGGCATTCATAGGATCTTTCAGCCATTGGCATCTGTTCTGCTGGCATCTAAGATGGGCTGAGAAAATAACTCTGCAGAACATAAAGTTCACTGAAAAATAAAGCTCCACTTCCCCTTGTGGAGTGGAATTGGCCCAGCTGAAAGCAGTCAAAATTAGCTATTTGCTGATTTTAGTGGACTCTCTGGTACTTCTTTTCCAGCTTCTCCCACTTTAGCCCTGAGAAGTATCTAATAAAAAATATAAGAAAAAGTCAGCCCCAGAGAGGGAATAGGAAGCTAGTGTCATTGTTGTTCAGGCAAATAACAGTACTGTTTTAGAAACACGGTCCTGAACATTCAAGTAAATATTAAAAATGAAATAGACAATTGTGAGGAGCAAACTTTAACCAAAAATATTAAAGCAAAGGACACTGGCATAGCCCTGGTAGGAAATGAGAAGCATTTCCCAAAATAAGAAAAACCACCTTTACTGATCTTCATATAACAGCATTTGGCTGCCCAGTAAAACGTATGAATTCATATAATAAAAGCTGGCCATGAAGAAGGGAAGGATGCCATAACTTCAAGGCAAACAAGACAGTGAAAATGGAATTTGAGGTGAAGGGAAAGAAACTGAACTACACCAAACCACTCATTCACTCTTTAATTCATCCAGTAACAGCAGCTTCTAGTCCAAGCACCATGCGAGGTGCCTGGGAATTTAAGAGTAAGCAAAATAGACACTGTCCTTGCAACGTGGAATTTAGTAGGAAAGAAAGACATTAATCAAGGGAGCACATAAATTAGTCAATGATTGATTCGAGGCATGCTAAATTACTGAGAAGTAAAATACAGCATAAACTAGGAGCCTTGCTGGAGACCTGATCTGAATGGGGAAAGAAGGTCTGGCTGAGATCTGAAGGAGATAAATGAGTTACAGGGAAGTTGATGAGGATGTTAGAGAAGAGCATTTTAGGATAATGGGGCTGCATGTGCAGAAGCCTCGAGGCTAGAGAGAAGGGAGTGCAACTGTCTCATCAACTACAACATTGGAAAGCCAGGAAAACGGGAATGAGAGTCAGACAAGTAACAAGATAGAGGGTTTTGATCACTAGACATTATAGAGAGAACATTTCTCAGAAAGAGAAAAATCCAAAGAATATCATACTCTAGGGAGAGCTGTACTTCCTATAGGCTCCATGTACTTCCAAATAGAAAACATAATGGGAGAAACATCCCATTCACCCTAGCAACAAAATTTCATTACAGATCATGGAAATGTCCTCTATAAAAATTGGGTTAAAATAAAAAATTGTTAATGTTCCAACACATAAAAGGTAGTTTGGATAAAATAACTACCATATTACCAAGTTGGGAGACTGAATACTTAAAGATGTCAACATTTCCTTGATTAGTTTATAGGTTTAAAGCAATTCCGATCAAAATCCCAAAGGACTGTTTTGTTTGTTTCTTTGATTAATCTCTCAAAAATATATATTAGTATATCATATATATATTAATGTTAATCTTTTCAAAAAGGCTCAAGGTATTTGCTTTACTGGATATTAAAATGCTTAATATTGATAACAATAAAAGAAAAGCTAATATTCATTGACCATTTCCCACATGCCAAGCACTATTGTAAATGAAGTTAATACAGTACTTCCACCTCCATTAAGTAGGTATAGAGATTAAATAAAATAATTTAAGCAAAGGACCTTGCATACTGTCTGACCCCTAGGAGGCACAAAATAACAATAACAATACTTAAAATCTTGTCATATTTTAATACCAATAATAATTATATGTATCTTGAACAATTAGTCCCCCCAACCATTGTCAAGGTGAACATGGTAAGTAACAAGATTCCATTACTGAGCTAATTTATAGAAAGGAGTTTGAAGACAAATTTCTTGCCTACTAAAAGCAGATTTATTGTCATTGTGGTATGCATTTTAAGCATCATCCTGACTTTTTTTCTTAGTTCACTCTGTTTTAATTTTTGCTACTTTGTATTTTATGCGACCTTTAAGCTGCCTTAAATCTTTTCGAGAAGATAGCAAGGTATATATAAGTAATTTTAAAACCAAATAAATAAAGAGTATTAACAGTAATTCAGGAAAGAAATAAATGGAACAATAGATAAAGAAATGTTAAATTATACTTGTAATTAAAGAAATGCTAAATTAAAACAGAAATGAGATTTTTTACCCATCATATTATAAATTTTTTATTAATATTCTCAACCTTAGTGGAAGCACGTTAGGATGAGAGACAGCATACACTGCTACTGGGAGGCTGAGTTTATGAAATGTTCATAAATCATTTTGGCCATTTGGATCAAGAGCCTTAAAAGGGTTTATGCCCTTTCACCCTAGACTTTCACTTCTAGGAATCTGTTCAAAGGAAATAAGATAATATGTGGACAACAATTTATTGCAAAGCTTCACTGCAGCCTTATCTAAAATAGCAAAAACTTGGAAACCATGTCAGTGCCCAATATGTAGCACAATTACTAAATTATAATATTCCATATGCTATAAAATGCAGCCGGAAGAAATGCTATTGAAGAGCCTTTCAAGGTGTCAAAAAATCAAAATATAATGTTAAGTGAAAAGTCAGGATACAAAACCACACACTACAGTCTCAATGTTGTAATACACATATGTACATGCTATAAAGGGACATGACAGGAAGGAAATATCATGCAATGTATATAATATCACAGCAATGATATCTGGGCAGTATAATCAAGAAAATACTTATTGCATTATTTCTACCCCATATTTTTTTACAACATTCATGTGTTATTGATGTAATGGGAAAATAGTTAATAACCCAAGTAAGAATGAGAACAATTCAGACATGAGACAATATTGGTGACAATATCACAGTAGCAATATTTGCTCCACATGTGCTGCTGCTGTCTTTGGCCTCAAGTGAGATGAGTTCCTCAATGAGTAGCACTCCTACAGCAAAAATGTTTACATTTTAAAGACACTTATACTGTCCACAGAGGCTTTCAGAAGGAATTTTCATTTCTACCCAGTTTATTTCCTTCCCAGGACTTAACACAATCTGTAATTGTCATGTTATCTTTTTGTTAACTGTCCCACTTTATCTTGCTTAACACTGTATCCTTAGGACCTAGCAGAGTGCTGGGTGAACAGTAAATATTCAGTGAATGTTGTTTGATTAATGAATGAAAAATGGCAGGATCATTGGAATATGAGTATAGTGCTCTGCAGTGATTACTTTGAAACCAATGCTTTTGATATGACCTTTCAAAATCATTGTCATACTAGATGCTGTGGAACAAACAGGAGAAAAGCCCCTGTTGGGGGCAATGTAGTATGATAGAAAGGACCATCTGGCATCAGACAGCTATGTTTGATGTCTGATTCCATTACATATTAGTTTCGCAAATTTCTGCAAGTTACTTAGTCTCCCATGGCCTCTGTCTTCTCATGTGAGAAGATGAAAGAAGATAATGGATGTGAAATACCCAGCTGAAGCTCTGATTCCATCCACCACTAGACTATAAACTCCGTGAGAGTAGAGACTAAATCTTTCGTATGCAGCTATGTTCCTAGGGCCTAAGCAAATGGCAGCTCCTCATTTAGATAATGGTCAAGTAAGTAAATGGACTTGATTGTGACACCTATTGAAGCTGAGTTGGTCAACATGAGACCAGTAGGATAGAGGTGGAGGGTGGGAGGACCTCTCATTTGCAGTTGAAATTATGTCCAAAGGTGACCCAGAGTGCTTGAGCCAGGACATTGTATATAATTACTGCGTGTAATTTGCATATAATCACTATATATAATTTGCTTCCGTTAAAGCAAAGAACACCTAAGACCATGATGCCCATAGTGGAGCCAAGTCTCAGAGATGTATGATCTTGAGTAGGAAGGCACCCTGAGGGAACACGAGACAGATGATGCTGCTGCAGCCTACGTGGTTCTGGATCCCTGGTGGCATATTATGGAGTTGGATTAGAATCATTCAGTGGGTCTTACATGGATCAGACACATAGCACATGACACTTAGTGGAAATTGGGGGGAAAATGGTATATTCTTTCCCTTCTTGAATGCTCTCCAATTCAAGGAACTATGGGAAAATCATCAAGGCTTTGCTAATTTAGATTGATAAGTCAAAAACTGAACAAATATACATGTGACTTATTTATTTTCTCACCTACTTCTAAAATAGTTTTGAGATGGCATCTTTACAGAACTTTTTAAATAACTGTGGTTTTATTACTTTCAAATAGATACAATAATTCATACTAAATACAGCAAAGTGTTTTCAATCAGATACCCTGCTGAGTTTGCTTTAATGAACATCTAAGATCATTTCCTTCTTTTTAATACAAACAGAGAATATGCCAAATTTTTGCCAACCTTTCTCTTAAATTAAGAGGAAATTGGCTTATAGCCTTGTTTACATGATTAACCTTCTTAGCGAGCATTAAGATATTTGCTATACTAATACGTAGATACTTTCTATGTATAAATGAATACATAGATACATACTTTCTATTCCAATGAATATTTCTTGGATATCTGTAAATATATATGTGTATATGTATTTATATCTTATATAATTATAAACAGTTATCAGTATACATATCTATTGACTCTGTGTTCACATAGACACATTTATATCATTTTAAAAGTTCATACAGGTTAAAGGGACTCACATTTGGAATAGAGAGAACTAAGTTAATGATAGTTTGCTCTGTAAAGAATCTCATTTTCACGCTCAATAAATATTTATCTCTGTGCAAAGAAGTTGCAGGCAGTCCTCCAAGGGGACTCCTTTTATGTCTAAAATATATGTATTTTAGCTCCACAAGCACAGTGTAAATAAATTAAGTTGAATGTTGGATTTTTATGATTTAGCCTCAACTTGATAGTTTGATCCCTAATCAGATCAGAAGCTAGTGTGATTCAACTACTGGTATATCCATTTGCAAGTCAAGAATCTTAAATGAGTTCAGATCTGTTTTGAGCTCAATATGGAAAATTTGACCAATTAGGACTTGATTTTCTCAATTGCAACTGAATACAAGCCTACTCCAGCCAACTGCACAGATAGATAGATAGATAGATAGATAGATAGATAGATATAACAAGTATATAAAATATATGATGTTATTCATAGCTTACATTCAGAATGGTATTTTGTCAGAATCCATTAATATTTTTCAAACTCAAAAAGTGAGCTTAATGTGACAGGAAGCTGCTGCCTTAAAAAAATGCCAAATAACAGAAAATTTTAACAATGCTAACCAAACAAAACCTGTCGATGTTTCCTTTAATTATATTTCAACTTGGTTTTTTTCTGTTCATGATCTGAAGACATATAATTAATGGAAGTAAATCAATTGGCAAATAAGAATGTAAGTGAATATGGGTATATGTTTATCTCCTATGGTTTGTGTTTAAATGATGATTAATCATCATCCTAAAGGTCATAAATGACTTATTTCACTTCATGGTAAGACCATAGATAGAATTTCAGGAACAGAAAATAAAAATGTCAGTGTCAACAAATAATAATGTTAACATGTATTGCATACCTGCTATATTCTAGGGACTACACTATCTGCTTTAAATTGGATTTTCCTCACTCAAACTTTACTGCATCCATACAAATAAGAAAATTGGGCTAAAAGGAGGTAGATGCCTTGTCCAAAGCCATATAGCTAATAAAAGGGAAAGGCAGGATTCATACCCAACAATATCTGACGATGAATTATTCCTACTCAGTATTTCATTAACACATGCAGTAAAAATGTTCTCCCCGACCTGATTTATTCCAAGTCCTTTCCTCACCTCTGGACTTAGGCTGCAAAAGCAGCTCATACCACAAAGATGATTGAAGGGCAGAGACTGCTGCTGAGGCTGTGACATTTGACTCTCTGCACAAATGGTACAGGATTCAGTCTGGGATGAAGAAGCGAAAGAGACACAGATGCAGGGAGGAATTTCTGCCATTACCATCACTACTCCCTCTTCCAAGGAAGTACTACAGCTAGAATACATCCTCTGAATACTTCGTAAACTAAGAAGAAGGAGTTGCCTACCTGCATAGTGTCTTCCATCCACCACCACTGTGGCATGCTGTCAGTCTCAGATACTGCCCCACTCTCCTGACACCACCCACTGTGAAATGGCAGATTGTCGTCCTTTTCTTTTTCCCCTGCAGTTAGACATCTCCAAATGAAGCTGTAGTGTCTCAGTATGAACTATGGTGCAGTTAATGTTCCCACTGTTAAATCTCTTCACTGTTACTCGACTCTACCTTCAGCACTGCTAATGCTCAACTCACATAAATTTCGCTCAAAGTATTAAGTTCTTCCCTGTTCAATGAAATACTGTTTACACTATTGAAATGCTAGAAATACTCTATAATCATCAACAGTAGCTGGGTTAAGTAAAGCAGGGCATATTTCTTCATTGGAATATGGTGTTACTATTAAGGAAAAAAATTGAGCTGGTTGTGAATTATTAAATTAAAAAGTAGATTATACAAAATATGAATCTATAATACAAAGTGCCAATTTGTTTTACTGAATTGGCACTCATGTATAAAGGTTGCTCACCACTAGAATATAAAGATATCAGAGGCACGTCAAATCTCTCTTCCTGCCACATATTCTGAAAATTCCCCCAACAGTCATTTCTTTGAATTAAGAAATTTTTCCCTTGCATATACTGCTTACATTTCAACATAAGGGAAATGTTATCTGAAAGAGATGATACTTCATTAATTTCCTTTATGAGTTACTAATGTAGACGAGATGATTTTGCTTACACAGAGAACAAAGGGAATATACACCACTGAGTGGTTTGATAAATTTCAGGAAGAAGATGCAAATTATCAGACCTATAGAAGAAGAAACGAGGAAAAAAGGCAGCTGCCACGGCTTCTTGCCAAGATTGAACTCCCTGTTGCTCTCCTCATAGGTGAGGCTGCTTCTCCCTGATTTTCAAGTACTGACCTTTTCCTTGTCTTTCCCCAAAAAGGCTCAGGAACCAATCCTACTCTTTCTCAGGGAAAATTTAAGATGCTATATCTGGATCTTTTCAGAAGTTTGGTCCAAGGACAAGTAGTTCTGGCATCTCCAGGAGCTTGTTAGAAATGTAAAATCTCAGATCCAATCTCAGGCTCTACCCTAGACCTACTGAACCAAAATCTGCATTTTAACAAGAACCGTAGGTGTATTCTGCACAATACAATCAGAGAAGCAAAGCTATAGGTCAGTTTCCACATGACCCAACATCAGATCACTACTGCTGCTAGCCCCACTCTTATCTTTTACCCTTGAATCTGTAACATTCTAAGACTAACTGTACTTTACATCTACTAATTGGTTCTATTCCCTCTTAACAAGCTCAATGTTCCATTGACTTCCATACTGTGATCCTGCTTAGCTCTCGTCTTTTCCCAGCATCTGGGAGATGCTTTGACTCAGAGTCCTAACTTGCCAGATATAATTTTAGCCCAGCTGGTTGACATCTTGGATAATAGACCTACACAATTATCTTTTTCATTGTTCACCCAGAATTCTCCCACCCCACTGCTAAACTGATCTATGCTACCTCTGTGCCAAACCAGCACAAATCAGTCTATCCTCTAAAGAATTTCAGAAAATATTCCTTTTGCAAGTCTTTTTACCCTTGTTCTTTCCCCTGTAGAGATAGTAAGCAGCTTTATCAGCTTCTTTGTTGAACCATTATTAAACCATTTCTCACTCACTCTTCACATTTTGTAAATCAGTTCACAAATCACTCTTCTCTAAAGAAATGAAAGGTGCTGCCCCTGTATTCACATAATTTTATCATCTGCACACTTTTACACAGGGCTCTCATCTGCAATTGTATGCTGTAAGTGGAAAAAGTGTTACATATGGAAAATACAAGTTTTATCCTAATCCCATTATTTTCATTTCATTTTTACATCCTTTTAGAAAATGACTATTTTGCTTCACTAATATGACAAAAATTATGACCCCATCATTTGTAAAGCCCTTCATTGCCTCCCAAACACTTTCACTTCATCACCTCAATTGATTCCCTACATCTTTGTGAGGCAGAAAATGCATTTACTTTTGGAGGAGACTGAGGCTCAGAGAAGTTAAGTGATTTTTCCAAGGATCAAGCTGCTACTTAAACCCAAGTTCCTAATTTCAGAGTCATAATTTTTGGCACAATGTGCTGCCTCATATTAAACTACATTCAAAAACATATTGAGCATACAGTGGTAGGAATGCTCACAGCTCTCAGAGCTTTGCTCAGCATTTCAAGAGTATAATTTGAGAAGAATAATTATCAGAATAAGAAATTCATAATATGCTCACTTAATTACTGCTCAATGCACATCTAGTACTTGTGAATTACCATATGTTTTTAGATGGTTTAACTTTCAAGGAGCTGAATATTTTGCAGGTCAAATATGAAATCAAGTAGTCAATCTACTGAGAGCCAAACTGAAGTCCAAAATTGCAGAATATATTTTGCTTTATGTCATGTACCAAATGACTAATAGGCAGCGAAGGTTTTCAGGCTTATGATTTCAGCCCAAGGTTCTGGTAACTACATGAAATCTTTGAGTGCTTTATGATATCTTAAGGTGAAATTATAGCTCCCTATGGGCAATAGTTGTTGAAATGCTTTCAGCCATTGAGTACCATAATTAACCTGTCCTCTATAGCAATTATAGGAAAAACTATATTGAATGCCTAGTCATATTGACTAATGACTTTAAGTATACAAATTATTTTTTAAATGAGAATGGTAGGCAGGAAATTCATTCATCCATCAATTCCATAAATATATGTCACCATTTATATTTTGTATGTTTGCCACTAAGATGAACGCTTGGAATACAACAACAGACAAGTCAGACCCCTACCCGCCATTTCCAAAATCCTCCATTTTAGCAAGAGAATTAGACCTTAAATGACCCTACTCATGAGATAAGTATTTCGATGAGGAATGGAACATTATCCCAAATATATTAACAGGAACCTGGCCAACTGGGGTAGATGGGAGGAACACAGTCAGATAAGGCCTCCTTGAGGAAGAAAACATGAATTCTCAATGATGAATCAAAATTATGAAGGAAAAGAGGAGAGGAAATCTCCTTCTTAATAGGCATATAAAGTAAATGAGAAAAAAAAGAGACCTTGAAGGAAGTAAACAGGGATACAACCTCCCTCTGAATGACAGGAAGAGCTGTGTGGAATATGCTAGAGGAAAAAGTGGGAAACAATCAAAATAATTTGTATAAAATAATGTAGACTGGACATCAATAAGAAATATCTATGTAAATTTCTTTATATTACACATATACGTGATATGCATATGTTATATACAATATACAACATAGGATATTTGTGTATCATATGTGTATATTTATGTATAATATATAATGGAAAATATAAAGCATATATATTATATAATATAGCAAAATATAATATAGTATACATGTATATTTGTTATGTGTGTGCATAGGTATATATATGTGCATGTGTATATACCAAAGCAGAATTTGTAATGATAAAACATCAAGACATTTTCCATAAAATGCCTCATCTTCAGCCACTAGAAAAAAAAATGACTTAAGATTCAAAGACTATAAGATAATATTCAAAAGGTAAATAATTAAGATGACAAAACAGTTAAGATAATAAAACACTGTACTGAACGAAAAAAATAGGTACAAAATTTTAAAAGAAATCAAGAGGTTATTCAATGTGAAACATTTACCTACTGAAGATGTATTACATTTCAGAGAATACAAAGATTGCCACCAAGTGGAAAAGACCAGAAAGATCTCCTAATCACAGAAGTCATCTCTTAATAATATTTCAGCATCATTTCAAATAATTTTATTATTTTCACTGATAATACAATTTTCATTTGTATGACATTTGACAATGCTTTTTTCAGCCTAGTAATGAGGTACACATACGACAGAGTTTTAGCATAGGTAAAATATAAATAATCAATCACACATGTAAAATGAAAAATAGATGCAAGAAAGATTATGTTTCAGAATATCAGACTGTATCAAGAACGGGTTGAAGGCAAAAACAAAGTAGAGACACAAACCAATAGAACAAAACACTTAAATACCTGCCTAAAGTTCTAAATAGCAGTCCTTAGATATAGGAAAACTTGGTTTTTATTTTAGTGTAATTATTAATCATTCTACTCCCTAAAAGTTGGTTTTACTAAGAAAGCAACATTATTTTTGTTTTTGTTTTTTTGTTGTTGTTGTTTTTTGAGACGGAGTCTCTGTTGCCCAGGCTGGAGTACAGTGGCGTGATATCAGCTCATTGCAACCTCTGCCTCCCGGGTTCTTACAATTCTCCTGCCTCAGCCTCCTGAGTAGCTGGGACTACAGGCACACACCGCCATGCCCGGCTAGTTTTTTTGTATTTTAGTAGAGACAGGGTTGCACCATGTTGCCCAGGCTGGTCTCGAACTCCTGAGCTCAGGCAATCCACCCGCCTTGGCCTCCCAAAGTGCTGGGATTACAGGCGTGAGCCACCGCACCCAGCTGCAACATTATTTTTAAAAGTATTTTATCTGTCACAGAACAGAGAAAATAAAAAATAAAAAGATTTTTGGAACTTCATCAATGTGCAATTTACAATGGGCACACTTAAAACAGACCTAAGCTAAAAAATTAAAAGCTTAATTAACATAGTTCAATAAGTATAGAAATCATTTTCAAATGTATTTTGTCACTTTAGAGTTCATCATAAATTCAAAAATCGTAAAAGTAACCTAGATATTTATTTTCTCTCTGAAAAGCTCTGTGCCAAGTGAGCATTACAATGATATTATGAAAATAATGAAAAATTTTAGGCATTTTTGCACTAAACGCTTTAATATAGTTTTAAAAAGAAAGAAGGTAGCCCTTGGTAATTATAATTATTTTAAATCTTGTTCAGATGAAATTCCTGGCACAAGTGGCATGTGATGAGTTTTAATAATCATTCATACTTGGAACATTTTATGCATTAATAATACTTGGAGTAAAAATTGATAGCATTTTCCAAATATAATAACTCAAAATTAAATGAAAACATTTGTGAAAATATTTTATTTTTTTAAATCTCCTTGGGCTGAGTCAAACCATGGAAAATTTTAGCTCAAACAAAAGTTCTTCCTCTTACCCAGCCCCGCTACAAAAAACTACAAGGATGTAAAAACAGAGGATTATAATGGAAGCTGTCTTGCAACATTAACTGCAATGTTCATTCTTGTAAAAGCCATAATTCATGGCTGCTCCACAGCCCTTTCCTTTCAGCAATTATGCATATTACAGGAAAGTTTGAATACATAAAAACCAAATGCTGATAGAAAATCAAGCCTCATAAAAGATGCGTTTACTCGACTAGTTTTCCCGGAAGGAAAATGTGAAAGCTAACTAGGCTGTCCAAGTCCAAGGTGCTGGAGAAAGCATGAAACCTACAGCTGCAGGGCATTATACAGGGTTTACTGCCTGGGATCCCTTGTCAACCCACTGGCAGGCAACTCTATCACTAGAGGACAGCACCTTTGGTGGAAGAAGGATGTTGGGACCTACTACTGGCTCTCCTGGAAATTTAATGCAAAAGTTGCTCTTTCAAAAGGGGAGTCCCAGGAGAGTACCTCAAACACACTCTTTTTTTCTTCATTCCTTTTTTCTTCTTCCCTGTTTCTTCTGACTTTCATAGGGTGCCATGGAAAGCAACACATGAGAACCGCCAATGCCATTTTGATGACCTTCCTATTTCTAGAATCTAGTACAGAGCCTGGCATTTGATAAACATTTGCTGGAAAAAAAAAAAATCAAAGATTTCTAAATCCTGTTTTGAATCAGAAATCTTAGGTTTGAATTTTGTCTCTGTTGCATAACTGGGTTTTGTGACCCTGGGAAAGTTACGTATACTCTGGACCTCAATCTCCTCACCTAAAATATAGAAATGAAAATAATGTCTCCTCATAGCACTGTCCCCAGGCAATTATGAAATAGTGTATGTAAAATCTTTGAGCACAGTAGCTGACCTGTATAAATGCTCTGTAATTATTTGTTAAATCCAAATTCTCCATTTTGCCTATAATTCCAGAGTTTTAGGAGACCAAATAAATGAAAAAGACAAATTACATAAAATTTAAGGGCTCAGAACACACACTGGTGATTTTTTCTTATACTTCTAATAATAGGTGAAAACTAAATGCATCCTTGAGTTCTCTAGGAAGAATTACAGTCAACATTTATAGCATTCAGGATTTATGCTTTGATATACATCTTTAAAATAAAGCCTTTTGCCATCTTTAAATGGGAAATCTCAGAAGCAGCTCAGAAATATTAGTAAGGAATACAAAATTTATTTATAAAATTTACAGACTTATAATAACCCTCCAAGAAAGTAGCATAAATTTTAAAATCTGAAAGGAAGACCACATACACACAAACACACACACACACAGAGGACCCTTTGCATACATCTTCAGATTAACAAATCAACCAGCAAGCTACTTTCTGTGCATAGGGTCTATGGAGGATATAAAGAATCATGCACACAATCCTCATCCTCAGAAACTATGTAATCAAGTTAAGATTAAAATACTGCAATAAAACCAGGAAAAGAAAAGGTGTGTTCACCAGAGTATCCAATAAGTATGTCAGTATCCCTTACCACTCTATCAAAAGTAGCCTTCCCACCAGACTTTCTATCACATCATATCATTTTTCCCTCTCTTTCTTTACTTTTTTATTATCTGTAATTATGTGGTTTGCTTTGTGTTGTTTTTCTTCATAGTAGTACAGATATTTTCTGTATTATTCATAGGTATTATCAACTGATAGAGATTATATATTAATTGGGTCCTTTTTCTTGAGCCTATCACCTGACCCAAAGACCCTAACTAAGGTGGCAGTTAAGAGCAATTCAGAAATATGAATGAAATATTTCATTAAGAAATGATTTCTTCCTCCATGTTATTTTTATATCAATTAATATGATTCCAAAGATATCAATAAGGCACTATGATAGGTTCTAAAAGACCTCAGAGAAACGTATTTCCTTGAGAAATACATACAAGTAAACAAATACTTATACTACATTGTTATTCGTGAAATAATAAAAATAGATGAAAGGGAAATGTAGTACCCACAAGGAAGGCTAACTCTTTCTTGGGAAGATCAGATTGAGAAAAAAGATGGTACTTACTGAGTTTTAAAGAAATAATAGCAATTTATCCAGAAACCAAAATTTGAAAAAAAAAAAAAAAAAGGAGCCAGGGGACTTCCAGACAGAGGTAGCAGCATGTGTAAATGCCAAAAGGCAAGACTGGACCAATGACATGAGTGCTGGGATTAGTGACAGAAGATCTTTGCTTAGTTTCTGGATCTTCATGAATAGTTGTTACCACTGTATCAGTCACCTATTTCTATAATGATATTGCAAAGCAGACAATCATAAAATATTGGCATACAACAAAAAGCATATATATAGTTCACAAGTTTTGCCAGATTTGGCTGTCCTAGTCCAAACTTACCAATTTTGGGATCAGCTGGCTGTTAGATGATATACAGTGACTTCGATAATTTGCTGGGGTGACGTGACTCTGTTCCGCACGTCTTATCCTCTAACACACTCATTCACATGTGTCCTTCTCATGGTGATAACAGAGGGTTATGGCACAAGCAAAGATGCAAGCACTTTTCTAAGACTGTGCTTAGATCATGTTTGCTAACGCTCCAGTGACTACTCCAAGTTACATGGCTAGGATCAAAGTTAGACGGGAGGAACCTCTAACTAATATTGAAGTGACAAAGGGTGTGAAACAGAAAGGAGAGAAGAGCTGGAGCCACCAACATAATCAGTCAACTGCACCTACTTAATCTCTGGAGTTTGGGTTCCTTTTCTATAAATGAAGAACTCCTGACATCTCATGGTTGTTGGGAGGAAATGTATAAAAGGTGTTTTAGAAGTACTTCATCTGAAAATAAACACATCAAAAAGTTGTCATGGAAATCTAAAAGACTGATGTTCCTCTCTTCATGGTTTGCACATCAGCTAAGCACACATTTAAGCTTCAACTCCTATTCCATTGCTGCAAACAGTGCCCCGCTCTTTGAATCCAACTCACTCCAAGTGATTCAGCCATATTAGCACTCTCAGAGACCAAACAGACAAAATGCACTATGCTTGTTTGAGATTGTGTTTTGTTCTAGAATCAGGGTAGTACACTTTCTAGACTGTAGTCAATAAAAGATATCTAAGTTAAACCCTGGTATGCATCAGTGACATCAGCAAAATGGTAGAAGAGAAAGTTTCCCAGCAAAACTCTCCCAACAAAAATACACCTAGAAACTATTCAAAAACAAGAATACCTCCCTGAATACACCAGAACTCAGAGGAGAAGCACAGAAATCCCCTGGGCCCACAAAATTGAGAGAAGCTGCGACCAATAAGAGAAATAGTTGTTTCAGACTGCACCACTCTTCCCTCAAGCCAGCATACTACTACTCAGAGAATTTCCCTAGACCCACAGTTGCTGAGGTGAAAGGAGAGAATTGGAGGTGGAGGCTCACTCTTCCCACAGTCTGGAATCTTCCTGAAAAGCCCACTGTGGCCCTGTCCCATGGGAACCATTGGGAATGCTAATATGGCTGAATCACCTGGAGTGAGTTGGATTCAAAAAGCGGGGCACTGTTTGAAGCAACTGGTGCCCAGATCTTGGAGGCAACTTGGCACTCTAATCAGCAAAGACACCATGTTGACAAGACTGGCTGGTGCTACAGTGCTGCGGGGGAAACAATAGGCAGTGAGGCCTGAATCCCTAGCCAGCTTTTCTACAAATTCCATGTGCTCACATGGAGAATTCTCCTGGCCCAGAAACAACTATAAGGCAAGGATTAAGTTCCAGCACTCATTTTAGTCTTCACCAGACTAGGAAACAATGGTAGGATAGCAATATGGTTTTATGGCAGCTCTTGAGCTCTGGTGCTCTTGATGAGTCTTCCTCAGAATTAAAAACAATGGAAAGGCATCAATTTCGTTCAAGAGTAGTATTTAAGTTCTGGTGTCCATTATAAGTCTTCCTCTGATGGGGAAACAATGACAGGGCAGTGACTTAATTCAATGCAATGTTTTAGTTCCAGTGTTCACTAGAAGTTCTTCCCATGATGGGAAGTAACAACAGTGTTTAAGTCTGATATTAAAAAGTAAAGGTCTAACACCACCGAACAACACGCAATACCCACAAAAACTGGAAAAGATGGCTGCCTCCTCAAATGTACAGGCATCAAAGTAAAGATTCAAGGATTGTGAAACTTGGGGAAATAGTACATCACCAAAAGAAACCAACAAAGCTCCAGCAGTGACAAAAACATTATTACATAATGGTAAAAGTGTCAATTCAGAAAGAGGATATAACAATTTATGTACCCAACACTGGAGCACCTAAATATATGGAACAAATACTAATAGAACTAAAGGGAGAGATTGACAGCAATACTTTAATAGTAGGGACTTCAGCATCCACTTTCACCAATGAACAGACCATACAACAGAATATCAACAAGGAAAAAATTGGAGTTAAATTGCACTCTAGACCAAATGAACCTAATAAATATTTACAGAACATTTCATCTAGCAGCTGAAGAATACACATTTTCCTTAATAGCACATGGAACATTCTCCAAGATAGACCATATGTAAGGTCACAAAACAAGTCAACAAATTTTTAGGAATCAAAATCATATTGAGTATCTTTTCTTACCATGAAATCAATAGCAGAAGGAACAGACGAATTATGGAAATTAAAAAACATACTCCTGAACCATAAATGAGTCAATAAAGAAATTAAAGAGGAAATTTTAAAATTCCTTGAGACTAGCAAAAATGGAGACACACACATCAAAACCTATGGGATACAGCAAAAGCAGTTCTAAGAGGAAAGTTTACAGCAATAAACACACGAAAAAAGCAAGAAGATTTCCAAACAATGCACCTTAAGGAACTAGAAAAGCAAGAACAAACCAAACCCAAAATTAACATAAGGAAAAAATAATAAATATCAGAGAAGAAATAAATAGAATTGATACTAAAATAAAATACAAAAGATCAACAAAATTAATAATTGGATTTTTAAAATGTAAAAAATAAATAAATAAACCTTTAGCTAGACTAAAAAAAGAAAAAGAAAGATGTAAATAAATCAAAAACAAAAAAAGGAGACATTATAACTAATACCACAGAACTACAAAGGATTACTAGAGACCATTATGAACAACTATACTCCAGCAAATTGGAAAACCTAGAGGAAATTCTTGAATGTATACAACCTATCAAAATCAAATGATGAAGAAATAGAAAACCTGAACAGACTAATAACAAGTAACAAGACTGAAGCAGTAACAAAAAGTCTCCCATCGAAGAAAAGCCCAGGAGCTGACAACTTCACTATGGATTCTACCAAACTTTTAAAGAACTAATACCAATTCTACTAAAACTATTCTGAGAAATTGAAGAGAAGGAAACGATTCCAAACTCATTCTACAAGATCAACAGCATCCTAGTACCAAAACCAGACAAGGACACAACAAAAAAGTGAAAATTACAGCCTAATATTTCACTGATGAATATAGTTGCAAAATATCCTCAACAAAATGCTAGTAAACCTAATTCAACAAACGCTGAAAAAGATCATTCACCACCATGACCGAGTGGGATTAATCTCAGGGATGGAAGGACGGTTCAACACACACAACACAATAAATGTAATATATAACATTAACAGTATCAAGAACAAAAACCATATGATCATTTCAAGAAATGCTGAAAAAGCATTCATAAAATTCATCATCCCTTTATGATAAAACTCTCAACAAGCTGGGGGTATCATGAACATGCCTTAAAACAATAAAAGCCACATATGACAGACTCACAGCTAATACATCATACTAAATGGGGAAAAACTAAAACCCCTTACTATAAGATCTGGAACAAGATAGGGATGCACACTTTTACTATTATTCAACATAGTTCTGGAAGTCCTAGTAAGAACAATTAGGCAAGAGAAAGAAATAAAAAGTATCCAAAACTGCAAAGGAAAAAGTCAAATTCTCCTTGTTCACAGATTTTTCTTACATTTAGAAAGACCTAAAGACTCTACAAAAAAAAATCAGTTAGAGCTAATAAATTATTTCTGTAAAGTTGCAGGATACAAAAATTAGCATTTCTATGTACCAACAGTAAACAATCTAAAAAAGAAACTGAGAAAGCAACCCTATGTGCAACAGCTACCAAAAGAATAAAATAGTAATAAATATAACCAAAGAAAGATCTCTAGAATAAAAACTATAAAACACTGATTAAAGAAACTGAAGAGGACAGAAAAAAATGGAAAGATATCCCATGCTCATGGATTGGAAGAATTAATATTGTTAAAATGTTCATACTACCGAAAGTGATCTACAGATTCAATACAATCCCTATGGAAATACCAATGCTATTCTTCGAAGAAACGAAAAAAACAATTCTAAAATTGTAATGTAACCCTAAAAGACTCAAAATAGCTAAGGCAATCCTAAGCAAAAAGAATAACACTGACATCAGCACACTACCTGATTTTAAAATATACTACAGAGCTATAGTAAGCGAAAGCACAATACTAACACAAAAATGGCCACAAAAACCTTGGGTAAACGATGTATATTGTTTCAATGCATATCGAAGAGACAGTCTCTTCAATAAATGGTGCTATGAAAACTGTTTCTCCATATGTGGAAGAATAAAATTAAATCCCTATTTCTCACGTTATACAAAAGTCAAAATGGTTTAAAGACTTGCATATATTATCCTAATCATCCTGATTTGATTATTACACATTGGATGTATGTCTCAAAATATCACATGTATACCATAAATATGTGCAATTATTGTGGATTAATAAAAAATAAAGGAAAAGGGAACATCTAAATAACAAGCTCTGCCCCAGAATATGGGGGCATAAAGTGAGATGAACTCAAAAATACTCATGATACCCACTAAAAAATGAACAATGGCTACTTCTGAAGAAGGCAATAGAATTAGAGAGGAAAAAGAGATAATACGTTTGTTTATGCTATAAAACTTCTATTTGAGTTTTACAGTGAGAATAGTTATGTATTACTTGTGAGATTAAATAAATGAGTATGATTATGAAAAATTTTTTTAAATTATACTTTAAGTTCTGAGGTACATGTGCAGAACGTGCAGGTTTGTTAAATGGGTATACGCATGCCATGGTGGTTTGCTGCATCCATCACCCTGTCATCTACATTAGGTATTTCTCCTAATGCTATCCCTCCCCAATCCCCCCACACCCTGCTATCCCTCCCCTAGCCCCTCACCCCACAAAGGCACCTGTGTATGATGTTCCCCTCCCTGTATCCATGTGTTCTCATTTTTCAACACCCACTTATGAGTGAGAACATGTGGTGTTTGGTTTTCTGTTCTTGTGTCAGTTTGCCGAGAATGATGGTTTCCAGCTTTAACCATGTCCCTGCAAAGGACATGTACTTATCCTTTTTTATGGCTGCATAGTATTCATGGTGTACATATGTAACATTTTTTTCACATAGTCTAACATTGATGGGCATTTGGATTGGTTCCAAGTCTTTGCTATTGTGAATAGTGCCACAATAAACATGTGTGCATGTGTCTTTATAATAGACTGATTTATAATCTTTTGGTTTATATGCAGTAATGGGATTGCTGGGTCAAATGGTATTTCTAGATCCTTGAGGAATCACCACACTGTCTTCCACAATAGTTGAACTAATTTACATTATCTTACACAACAATGTAAAAGCGTTCCTATTTCTCCACATCCTCTCCACCATCTGTTGTCTCCTGATTTTTTAATGATCACTATTCTAACTGGCGTGAGATGGTATCTCAATGTGGTTTTGATTTGCATTTTTCTAATAAGCAGTGATGACGAGCTTTTTTTCATGTTTGTTGACTGCATAAATGTTTTCTTTTGAGAAATGCATGTTAATATCCTTTGCCCACTTTTTGATGGTTTTTTTTTCTTATAAATTTATTTAAGTTACTTGTAGATTCTGGATATTAGCCCTTTGTAAGATGGGTAGATTGCAAAAATTTTTCCCTTTCTGTTGGTTGCTGGTTCACTCTAATGATAGTTTCTTTTGCTGTGCAGAAGCTCTTTAGTTTAATGAGATCCCATTTGTCTATTTTGGCATTTGTTACCATTGTTTTTGGTGTTTTAGTCATGAAGTCCTTGCCCATGCCTATGTCCTTAATGGTATTGCCTAGGTTTTCATCTAGAGTTTTTATGGTGTTAGGTTTTATGTTTAAATCTTTAATCCATCTGGAGTTAATTTTTGTATAAGGTGTAAGGAAGGGATCCAGTTTCAGCTTTTTGCATATGGCTAGCCAGTTTTCCCAGCACAATTTATTACATAGGGAAATCCTTTTTTCATTGCTTGTTTTTGTCAGATTTGTCAAATATCACATGGTTGTAGATGTGGTATTATTTCTGAGGACTCTGTTCTGTTGCATTGATCTATATCTCTGTTTTGGTACCAGTACCATGCTGTTTTGATTACTGTAGCCTTGTAGTATAGTTTGAAGTCAGGTAGCATGATGCCTCCAGTTTTGTTTTTGTTTTTCTGTTTATTTTGTTTTGTTTTGTTTTGTTTTTGCTTGGGATTGTCTTGGCTATGTGGGCT